>BGPT01003036.1:0-23493 GCA_003297045.1 Symbiodinium sp. clade C Y103 | reverse complement strand
TTTGAGGAACAGGCCACAATCGCTCCACATTGATGATGGGGCAGACCTTGCCGTGCTTGATCAAGTGAAAGTTGCGCATACCGACCTGCCGCCATCCATTCAAATGCTGACAAAAGAAACTGTGAACCATATCACAGTAGCTTGAAATGACGCTGCNTAGATGCCCTTCATGGTAGCTGTCTTCGATGCAACTCAAAAAAAGACATCGCCTTTCCAAAGTAACCTGGATGGTACCTGAAACAAACATGGCATGGCCATCATGGCGCATCAGACATGTCGCACTCCAATCGAACCAACGTGACATCTTCGCCATTCCGGCTCACTTGTCGAAGTTGATTCGGTGGTGGTGCTGACCGNTCATGGCGCATCAGACATGTCGCACTCCAATCGAACCAACGTGACATCTTCGCCATTCCGGCTCACTTGTCGAAGTTGATTCGGTGGTGGTGCTGACCGCCAGCATTTCCGCAACCACCAGGATGCTTGCGATGCTTTCCAATACGACCGTGGCCTGTCAAAGAACCAATCAAAAAGGTTTCGTGGAACCAAGTCCCCCTGAAAACATCCGGCCTCTTTTCCTGTGGCCGTGCATCTTGCGGCTTTTCCTGAGGTGGGCCACCATCTTGCCTCAGAAGTGCCAGACTTCAGGGGAGTCATCAACTGGACACTATCTTCCCTAAAGCCTTTTACATGTGTAAATCTGTCAAATTGATCTGCTGATGTACAGTACCTCATCCATTCTATTGCTGCTGAGATGCACAGATGTTCTGCGCGGCCCTGGCCTANTTACATGTGTAAATCTGTCAAATTGATCTGCTGATGTACAGTACCTCATCCATTCTATTGCTGCTGAGATGCACAGATGTTCTGCGCGGCCCTGGCCTACTTGGGGCAAGCAAACTTTGATCCTACAAATGCCGCGGCATGGAAAGGCTTGGCATTGCTCCTCATCAATACTGCGGTCATTGAGGGTTCTCTGTCAAATGCGCATCACTGATTTTGCATTTGCACCATTGATTCAACCAAAGATTAAACGTTCTGCATTGCATGTCAATCGAATGCGGCAATTGCACATTGTTGGAAACGCCAACTGAGAACAGCTCTGCGCGATCTGGACCAGCTGCCTTTAGAGATCCTGGTGACGTGGCTAAGCAATCAATATCAATACAGCGTTTCAAGTCAAAGTCAAAGTATCGCAGGTGCTGCAAGAGGAATGTATCTGATCACCCATATATTTCATTTGACGAGGCATGGAAGAAACCTCCCCCAGCCACCAGCCATGCCCCCAGTCCTGGCTTCGCTGCCGGGTTCGGCCCCGGAACCGGTGTCGGGTCGAATGCCGACGCCTCCATGGCAGCTGCCAGAGCCGCCTGCTCTTGGATATCTGCTTGCCGCAAGAACTCCTCCTCACTGGCGCGCAAAGCATCTTCAAGTTCTTGCCTGGATCATTTGACTGCTGATTTCTGTACAGTACCAATTCAGCCGCAGAATAGTTGGTGTATTACTACCGCCTTGATGTTTTGTATGTCAATTTCCAGAAGATCAGCAAATGTTACAAATAAGACACCAGTTCGTAATTTCATAATCAAAATCACTTTGGTCTGGCGAACCTCGAAGTTTCCGTGGCAGCTTGAGAGGCCGCCATGGCAACCATGGCCTGCTCATCCTCGATTCAGCTCGAAGCGATCAACATTTGGAACGAAAAAACATTGAGAAAACATTCGAAACATTGGATGGTTCAAGAAACATCAACATAGCAAAAATTGGGGGCTCTTGTTTTTGAATGTTTTTGATATCTTAAAAGTTCCAAGAATGACTCAATTCCGTGTGTCCGAGTCCGAGCTGGAAGCTGCGCTGGCCTCGTGACTGGTGTCTATGAGCCGGTCCACATAGCCTTCCGCGAAGCCAGACTCCAATTGGACAGAAGGCTGGGGATGTGAAACCAAGCTATCACGCTCGGCTGGTGATCTTTCTAGCTGCCACAAATTTGGGATTGACGTTAAATTTGACCATCCAGCTCACCTCACAATGACTGCCCCTAGCTGCCTGTTCTTAGTGGAGCTCGCACATCGCCAGCCTGAATTGCAAAATTGGCTACTGGTGGTGCTCTTGATTCAAGTCGAAAAATGAAACTTGTGGCTTCAAAATGTAGAACCTTGTGGAAAAAAGGGATGCAGACATGAAGTCTTATGAAGTCATATGAAGTCATATGAAGGCAAATGAAGGCAAAGGGGTCCACCCAGCCTCTGGGGCCGCGGGACCTCCAACCTGGGACAAGGATAGGCATCCGATCGCTACCTGTGACCTGGCCCTGAGGAAATCACTCCTCCCGTGACCGTCTCAAGCGCTGCCTGATGGTCAGTGGAGTCACAAAAAGTGACACGCAGTTTCTGATATGTCAGACCTTCCTCTTCGGCAAAAGAACCGAATCAAACAATCTGGCATTTCATTGAAGGCCAACAGTGGCTCTAATCATTCTAATCGTGCTTTGCCCTAGCTCTCCCTGCGCCTCTCTCTCTCTCTCTCTTTTTCTTCCACGCTTCACCACGTCCCTCCACCAGTTCACAGTGGCCGCAGTGGCCTGCAAGTCCCAGTCATGAGCTTGGAGGATCTGCTTGGCAAAATCCACATCCGCATCAGGCCCTGGAGCTGAGCAGTAGACATCTGGGAAATCTTAGATGTTTCTTCTAAAATACATGCATAATAGAAAATTACTTATTCTAAATACATCTAAATCTGAGTACCAGGTGTCGCCAGGTGTTCATCTATTTTGAGTGAAAGAAAGAAAACAACTCAACCTGGATCAGAGGCGCAGAAAACAGCCCCGACTCCAGCACTGGCTCCGGGCACCTAAGCTGTCCAGAAAAATGATAAGTTTCTGATCCTGCAGTTGCAGCAGCTCCAGCGAGAGCGGTGCAGCTAATCTGAATGGGGTGCTGTTGGAGGACAGTCCTGGTCCATGGCAATGTTTTGAAGTATAAGTACTCGAAGACGTGGCCGGCTTTGATCGGCTTTGGGGGTTCGATATATCGTTGGGTCTTTGAGCATCTCTTGTTGCTGAATCTAGCCAGCTAGCCAGCTTTTGTTGTCTAAACAGGTTAGAAGAGATTGCATGTTTCCGGAGGTGTCAAGATGTCATTTGCTCATGCGCTATGTTCTGCAATGCTTAACTGGAGCCAACAGCGAAACAGTTTTGACCTGGCTTCATCTCGGCAAGGACACGACAAACTCGGCACAGCTGAAGCGCTCGCCTCTCGAAGCAGCGCTAGCACAGGCTGTTCCAAGTGAGTATTGCCTGGGCAGCAGAGGTCGCAAGTTCTGTCCAGGGCTGTCCCAAAACCATCCAAAACCCCCAACCCATGGTCAGCATGACTTCATTTTCCCATTGAAATGGAAAAATTGGGACAACTATCTCTTGAAGCGTGGAATCCACTGCTCGAATGACAGCCATCGTAGCTGTGTCTCACAGTCAACATGTCACGCCAGATCTGAACTTCCAAACACAAATGACAGGACAAAGGAAAATTGCAAGGCCAGAGAAAGGTCAAAAGTGTGGAAAGAGTTGAGAATGTTGAGACCGCTTTGCATTCCCACAAATATGGTTGAGTTGGCAAAAACAACAAGTTGACAACTACTTGTCTTGCCTTCAATGCATTCCCACAGCGCTTGGACATTGCAAGGCTTCGTCTCCCAGCGATGGCTTTTGGAGAACCATTGGTACCTGAAACATTGCCAGAAGTACCCAGAAGTCAAGATAGTCAAGACATGGATCGGTCTCAAAATGCGGTGCCCCCGAATAATTCCATGGTTGATCATTTCTTTCCCCAGCAACATTGCCACATATTGCCATGTTGTTGGGATATCCCGGTATCCCATTTTAAGGCAAAGCCACAGCTTCCCAGCCCCAAGACAAGCTAGAGGGACAACCATGAGGTCCACGTAGTCACCCAACAGCGCAACGGCGGCTCCAATCTCCACGGAAGGTATCAGTCATGACAGCCATGATGTCATTTGCTTCACTTCAAACTTTCCTATTGTGATTTGCACGAAGAGATGCCACCACCTCCCAAAAGGCAGGATTTGCAGAGTGGGCTTGGAACATCTTCGAATATCCATGAATATCCTGGAATCTGAACAAAATTGGCTGACCGTTGAGTGCAGCAAATGAAGGATACGCTGCCGGTGTTGACCTCAAATGAACAGCGGAGATAGCAAAGGCCCAGACTTGCAAAATTTCGTACACGGTTCATCTTTTCTTCACAGTGTTGCAGTCCAAGTCAGGTCCAGTCCAATGGACGTCTGCTAGGCACTGCACCGGCACGCAACAGCGCCGCCCACTCCTGCGGCGCACAGCCGGTATTGGTGGCTTTCCAACTGCGGCCAAACCAGTCAGGTCGCACTCCTCCAGTCCCAAGTTCGAAAGCATCACTGGATTTGGCCGTGTCCCAACCTGTGAGAAAGGCCGACTCACAAATGACACACAAACTGATCAAACTGTTGGGCAGTTCTATGTCGCACCTCCGGGAGGGATCTAAGCCTTGCAAGAACAGACGCTATTCCAAAACGCATGGTTCATTTCAGAGGAACAAATGCCTCAAGAACCAGATTCACTTTTGGTTAAGACATATCGTGCGTTCAACAGAGTCTTCTATCTAAACATCAGTCTCATCCATGCCCTTGACTTGAGACCCGGCAGTTCTGCAACACCGTTGCAGTTGGTCAGGCTGGCACAGGAAACATCCTGTCCAGACCAGACACGGCTGAGTATTCGAAGTTGGTCCATTGAAGTCCATAGTTGATCTGGATTCCCACATGATGCATGTTCATGGTGCTTCTGCTTGAATATGTTGCAGTCAATGTCTGAAATATGTTGGGTCACACAAAATGACGCGCTTCCGAAAGAAAAGTAATGCAAAATATGTCGTGAAGAGAATGACACGAAGATCATCCAGACAAACACAAAACCGTTCACACAGCCTCACTGCACGAACTTGTCATCACCACAAGCTTGCCATGGCAATGTGATGCTCAATGATTCAAGAACGGGATCGTTTCACCGCAATCGTTTGCGTAAGGCGAATTGCACTCTTGAGTTTATATCAAATCCAATCGATTCAGATCAATCCAAACAAGAAACGTCTTGACAGTCCAGCGCTTGCATCAGACCAGAAAGCGATATCGGTTTGCAACTGCCAACGTTTTTTCGTGTGGTTGCTATCCTTTGAATCGGTCTCGGCAGCAAGCAATTGATTGGATTCACTTCTACCCAACAACATATTTCTTAAGAGCATAGCAAGCAGGTCGCCCCATTGCCCTTTTGGAGAACGGACAAATCATGGTCCAAACCTGTAGTTTGTGGCCATTGAGAGCTAAGCTTTGGTGTACCCAATTCAAGAGCAACTTGGATTCGCTTGGATGCACCTTTTGTCGCATTGACAGCACCTCAACCAGCCTCGCGCTGAAACGCTGGCTAGGAAAGATGCTAGAGTCGCTAGAGGTTGAGGTCTGAAGCAGTCAGGATATGGTCGGAAGATCTGAGAGATCCCATGAACCATTCCGTGGGTTTGTGGCTGAACAAAATTGCCGTCAGACACCCAACGTTCTGGTGAGACTGGAAGAGTGAGACCATCCAAAAACCAACTTGTCCTTCATTGAGGTGCAAATGTTGCAACTATGCTGCGACTAGCCTCCGGCAATTCAACATAGCTATGGAAAATGGCCCATTTGCTTCGATGATTTACTTATTAAAAATGGTGATTTTCCACAGCAAGCTGTTGAATTACCAAAGGGCAAGCAGTTCAAACAGCTGTTCTCATACTTTCCAAACATCACCTGGCGCCAAGATTGGAGCAACTGTCGTCAACTGCTCCATCCTCAAGAACAGCACCAGGCCTCCAGAGCCTTCATCGGCCTCAATTGAACCCAATGTATGAGTCCTTTTGAGTCCTTTCGCATTTGTAAACCAACTGGAAATTGAGAAATTGAGAAAAACCATAAATCAATACGTATAAATCTAGCACACCATGTGAGGTCGTATCATTGATAACTTAAAGTTTCTTGACCTCCATAAAACAGTCCCAGGATTGTGACACAGGCCTTGTCTGCTTCAGCTTGAGGTAGGCTTGGTTCTGCGAGTTCCAAGTGTGATCGTGCCTGGTGAGACGATGGATCCGATGCTGGTCCCTCTGATATTTGGTAATCGGTGTAACCATCAATGGTCGTAGCCATTTGGTAACCCCTTGACCAAGAGCCTGGCCTCTTCGGGCAAACCTCTCACAGGGAGCGGAGGTCCTGATGACTCTGCGATCCAACTTCGGTTGGGAAGGTAGTCATGGGATGTCATGGGAAGGTGGTCCTGATTGGTGGCTTGGATTGCAATTCTCGGAATCCATTAGTGATGGTTTCACCAGAAAACAGCGAATTCTAGAAGCACGCACAGCCATAGCACCCACTCGTTCAGGAGAAAACTAAAGAAGCAATTCATGGCCTATGCCAGCATCACCCATTTCAGCCGCTTTTCGCCAAGCATGACGTACAGCAATCTCAGGACACGCAAGTTCCAACGTGTAGTGACGACAGCTGTGGCTCAAACTACAAGTCAGGCAGGATGGAAAAGGATTAGCAAGCAGCAAGCACCAGCACAAAATAAATTTCCTTACATTTCTTGAACCTCTCAGTTTTGCTGCTGAGGCTGGTTCAGTTTGCCAATTGAGCTGAAGATCAACTGGATCGGCTACAGGATAGGTTCGTCCTGCAGTCTTCCTGGCAGTTTCAATAAAGTCTTGAAAAGAGATGCAAAACTCCGTGGAACATGCTTTGCCCGTAGATGATGCATAATGAATCCTATAGTATACACAACACGTCATCATGCATCATAGTGACATCATCATACATGATAATACATCACAATCCCTCATCTCATATAGTTAAAAAATAGTAATAACAAAAAATAGTAATAACAAAAATTGACAATAAGAGTAATATAGTTCCATCATAATACATGTTACACCATACATAGCACATCCAATGAATTCCAAGATATTTTGCCAAACTCAGATGGAACCCTTCGATCCAAGGCCTGGGAGGGTCTTCTACCACATCGTGTCCAGGAGGCTGGCCGTGGCACGGTCGTCTTGATCAAAAAAACGGGGGAGCCATGGCCTAGCCTGGATACTATGGGGGTTATGATTCGGTATGATGGATTATGATGGTATATTTGCCCCCTATTCATAGGGGTATATATGATTATATGGTTGTTACCCCACTATTGATGGATATTTTGGTACGAGTATATTACCCCTATTGATGGGGGCAATGACCACCTTTATAAATTGCAAAAAAAAATAGGTCCAGCAAGATACCATGAATACAATTCAAGGTCATCCAAGCAATTCTTCACAACTGGCTCCAAGAAAATCCCAGGAAGCCTGCCGAGATATACAGTTTGCTGCGCAATGAGTGGAACACGATATGTTGTCCCCCATGGCGAAGAGGTGGGTGAACGCGCATAGCTTTGAAAGCCAAAATGGCCAAAATGCAAATTGCAAGAAGAGAATCGGAAAGGCTCATGGGATTCTGAGGGAAAAAGTTTGGCTTTCAGACCTTTTCACGAACAACATGCCTGCCCACCATTCCTGTGCATGGAAGCACACTGAAAAAGAAAGAAAGCCGACTCCCATTGATTGATTACTGTTAGTTTGTGTGTTTGCGTGCTGTTGCAGACCCTTCTGCCCTCGAAAGCTCCCTATGTTCGCATCGTGGATGTGCTCTAAAAATCTCTAAAAGTGGGCAACCGCCAACAAAAGGTTCCCTATAGATGATGTTGGTTGCCTCCATCTCAACTGCAAATGGCAGTTTTTCCGGTGTGTTGTGCTTTGCGAAACTGATGGTTGGTAGATGTTTCATTCTAAAGGCATAAAACACATTGGACACAGAACGGCTAGTATGTCACTGAAGCATTCTTCAAGCCAGGCTGCGCAAGAACCTCCGCACTGCACCGCATGTCCCCACCTCTTTTTCAGCCGGAATCTGCTAAAGACTAAGTATTCTCAGGCTCTGCAAAGCAACTTGTCTGAATTTGTATCAAGTCCTGTGCGGAACGGGTCAGCTATACGGCTGATGCCCTTGGCAGGTTGCCCTGGAACGCGGAAAATGAGAGCGACGCGACATATCCACGTGCTCCGAAATCAGAACCCAGGCAGCCCGGCCAACAGATCTGCCATGAGACGCATTTTTTAATACATTTTGTGGTTGCGATCACTCAACCACACCCCCAGAGGGGGCCCAACGAAAGTAACGACAGCATGCAATCCTAGCTGCATTTGGAACGAAGTCCAATCACTATACGTATGCATACATTCCAAGTCCCTCAAGTTCCAAGCTCCAAAGAAGCTGGTTGTAAGGGTACATCAGGTCTACATCTTTGTAGCAACTGGGCTCAGGGGAACGGCGGCAAGAAGTCATCAGTGGTTGCCTCGGGAAACTTGGCAGCTCGGCTGAGGTTCAGCCCCCTGGGGCGGCCTGGTTCCAGTGTTCTGAGGCCCTGGCATCTCGCCTCAGTGCAGAAGTGGAAAGCACATGCCAAATTCAGTGGATCCCAAAATTGTATCTTTCACCACTTTCACCAGTTGTTCAACAAGCCAAATGTAACGCGTCAAGTGCACAACAGCGGGACTGTGACGGGACTCTCAATCGCTCCCAGGGCCAGACGTTTAAATTCAACTATCAGCGCGTTCATAAGAAAACTGCCCCAGCACCTGAAGTGACGCTGCTTGGGAGATTTGGCATGTCGTGCATACAATCAGACTGAAAATGGCTCAAACGCGCTGATACTCTACCCATTTGCTGCACATCTGCACCTATTGTGCGGGCAGTGGAAAAGGGCAGTGGAAAGGCTCTCACCTCAAGGGAGCCGATCTGCTTAAAAATGGTCAAACAATTTGTACAGCGAAAGAAGAAAGTTCACATTGCCGAAAGATATGATTCAAAGCTGCTGAACAAACTAAGTTGTCGGAATCCTGAACCATTGAGGTGTCATCATCTATCGTTGCAAATGACCCAGATCTATTCATCCATCACTCGTGATAAATCCACTATAGCCATGAAAAAATACACCTACCCAATCCCAGCATAGTGGTTCATATTATCCCTATCATGGGTTATGATCATACAGAATGGTCCCCAATCAGCCAGCGGTGCTGTCCTCAGCAGCTGGTGAGAGCAGCTGTCCTCAGCAGTTGCGCCATTGAGTCATCTGCCCAATCGGCGGGGGTTCGGCCTCGGCGCCACAGACGAAATCGGCTGCAGGCTGCGGAGTCCCAAAAGGGTTGGGGAAGACTTTTTTTTGGGGCCTCGGAGGGGGTTCATCTCCAGATGTTTGGCCCAAAAGTGAGAAAAAATGAAAAAAATATTTAAAAAATCATTAAAAAATCGTTTTATTAACCGTAAATATACGTAAAATACATAAATGATCAAATGAATGGTGACAGACCAGGGCCAAGACCTTGCGCATCCATGGCATCCAGCATGGCGCCTTTCGACAGCAGTAGCTCGGCCACAGAGCAGTGGCTCAAGCAGGCGGCCCAATGCAGCGGCCTGCGACCTTGGCATCGCCCAACAGGACGGTCGCTGGATTTCAGGGAGATTTACAAAGGAAATCTACTCAGGAATGTAATCGTATGCAATCATATGGAGGCCCCATATGGTCAAAAAAGTTTTCCAGAGTTTTTGAAAGGCCGCGTGGCCAAGTCATGCATTCCTTGTGATTTTGTCTATCATGTGCTGGGGTGCTCGTGGGGCAATACTCCTCCCCAACACCCAACTTAATTATATATGCAAAGTCCACAACAAAAATATGGTGTCTGACAATGATCTTCTTGCAGAAATACATAAAGCCGCCAGCATTGAAAAATACCATAAACCATAAAGCATAAACCACAAGCATCAATCATCAAAAATCATCGAAATCAGCAAACTAAACCATGAATGTCCATGAATGTGGTGAACCTCAGAAATGTACCATCGCAGTAGCCACCCATTTTGAGTTTCATGTTATGTCATTTGAAACGATTTGTTGTTTCCCGACAATAAACCGCTGTTTCAGATGGTTGATTGGGTTCATCTCAGCGATACCAACCATTGAGAACCTCATCCCCCTTGTTGTCTTGAATACTCCCCTTAACTGGGCCCCCAAAATGAATAGATTCAATACTTGACTAAACCATGGTTTCCTTTGGGGTGGTATTTAATATTGGGGGGGATTAGCAACCATCAAACAATATCAAACATCCCCAACAGGGGCCCCCAAAACCTGAGACAGTCACCGTTGCAGTCTGCCATGTGGACCCCAGCACCCTTCGCCAACAGCAACTCGGCCACCCCATGGCGACCATTGAGGGCAGCTGCGTGCAATGGGGTGCCATTGCCTCAAAGGGCTCCCAGGGTGCCAAAACAGGAAACTTCTGGGGTTGAAAAAGATGGTATGGAATGATGAGAACAGATTGTAATTATAATGAATTATGAAAATTGAAGCTCAAATGCCCATGCTCTCAACGCTCATGTCATATTAATCTATTTATTTTTGGAAGACTGTATGGGAAAGAATCTTTCAAGAAAGGGAGGTCGAAAGGACAGTAAAAACCCTTTCATCCCCCGAATCATTCAAGCGCTCAAACTCCTTTCCAGGTTTGAGTGATCCTTCACTAAATCCTTAAGATGTATCTGTATCCACATCATTCAATATCCATGCACCCTGCCTTTCTGACTGCAGAGGCTGAAAAGAAAAATAATGTACAACAACAATGCTAGTACTAATCGTTTTCTCAATAATCATCACAATCATTACTACACTCATGATTACAACCATAATTATGATCATAATGATCACAAAAGGACCGACACACTGGGGCCATGGCCATCATCCGTAGCATCTACGGCGGCACCATGCTTCAAAAGAAGTTCCGCCATGGAACAGCGGCCAACCATGGCCGTCACATGCAGTGGCGTGCGACCTGGCTTTCCAGCGATGGGAAACCACTGATGAAATCAAATCCCTAGAAATTGTCTGAAGCATTTGGGTCTGATTTTGTCTAAGCATTGATCTTCTGTAGCGATGGAGACCTTTTTTTGGGATCTTGCTGAGGCTGGAGGCCTTCTCCATCTGTCTCATCCACTTCGGCACCATTGGCCAAAAGGAGCTGTGCCACTGAGGTGTTCCCGTTGTGCGCAGCGCAATGCAGCGCCGTTCGGCCTGTATGTTCAAAAGACAAAACCAGAGATGGGGAAAAATGATGAAAAATTATCATGATTTCTTTGCCGAGGCCATAGCCCTCGCGATCTTTCGCATCGACAGTGGCACTCATCTCAAGTAAAAGCTCTGCGACGGAGCATTGACCCAGCAAGGCTGCCCAGTGCAGGGGCATACGGCCTCCCAGCTGGGAGTTGGGATGCTCAAAAATACTTCACCTGGCTACCTGATGCACTTCTTGCAGTTCATTCTGGGGAAGTTTTCGGTCTTTCTTACATCCTCCACAAAAACCGGCCACAGATCTGAGCCATTTTGGGCAGGTCAATGAGGTCACTGAGGGCGCAGCCCTCTCCGTCTGTAGCATCAATATCAGCGCCCTTACTCAGCAAAAGCTGAGCAATAGAACTGCTATTGCTGTGGGCAGCACAATGCAAGGCAGTTCGACCTCATAGCAGCATGGACAGCGTGCCGAACACGGCCGAAGCTGCTCATCCCATCTTACTGCAATTTTGGAGGGAAATGCAGACAATGCCAGGTGCGCTCAATGTCATTTGTACAAATCCCGTCAGTGCTCGAATCAAGAATGCCTCCTATGCACCGACTCATAAGCAGCTCAAACACTGCGGTCACTGGAGCACTCCCCTTCACCACTCTAAGCTTGCCGCCTTTTCTGTCTGATTTTTTCACACTGTTGGGATCGATGTCCAGAAAGTGTCTCACGGCATCCAGCTTGCCCTCCAGTGCCGCCTGAAGAATGTTGGAACCTGAAGCCATGCCAACATGCATGGAGGTTTTCCTCAGGATGGCATTGGATGTCAAAAGAATCTGAGATTCAATCTCCAAATCTCAGGGCTTGACATTCGCATGTGGTTGCATCCTCTGGGACACAGAAAACAAGCTGCTTCTGCTTCTCGAATTCTTTGCCAGCGCCTTGGAGCAGTGTCATATGAAACCTCCACGCATTGTTTGCTGTGGATCCTTCCGAAAGGAGCATCGGCAAAATCCCTTGGGTCTATAAGGGGTTATCAAGGTCATATAGACTACAGGCATGATTGCTCGAAAGCAAAATTCCAGCTTGGCCACATCGATGTGGTCTATTCGCGTGAGTTTTTGTTGGGAAACCGCTTGGAGCACTGTATGCACTCCAGGCCTCGAGGCGTCACAAGCTGCACAAATGAGTTGTGGCCATTGTCCTCTGCCATGCGCTGGGGTGTGAGACCTCAACTCACAACTTCTTCGGCGCTCTGTCTATCCCACCCTATCCGACCCTATCCTCTCATTCAGTCGCTAAATCTGCAATTCCCAAGGCCATGGCCAATTCCATCTGTAGCATCAGCGGCCGCACCCTTCGCGAGCAAGACTTCCGCCACGGTGCTATGACCACGGTAGGCTGCTTTGTGCAAAGGTGTTCGGCCTTGGCTAATGCTTTGCCCAGCTCTTAAAGAGCTGCCGTGTATCGGATTTCGTTTCTAGTTTTCTGCTTGTTGCTTACAGAGTGACTACGAAGACACCGATCAGGATATCTTACAGGGTGGGGGCCACATCGAAGTTTTGAGCACCCTAAGTAGGATTGTGAAGGAGTCATGAGTATACTTCGGACAGAATACGTTTGAGAGTATTCGCACATATAGATATGCGGAAATCGGTCTTTGGATTGAAGTGAAACATGGAAAATGAAAGTGCGAGTCAATCCGCACGGGGGCGGTTGCCACCCAGTTTGAATGGCAACAAATATATAAATAAGCAAATAAATAAATAAATAAATAAGCAAATATATATAGGTATATGTGTATGTATAGTTTATCTGCCCTGAAGTCTGAGGCTACAGCCACCAAAAGTGGCGATGTCCACAGCTGCGCACTTCGCCAGAAGAAGCTCTGCCACACTGCTGTATCCATTGTAGGCCGCCCAGTGGAGAGGTGTTCGGCCTGAGAGCACCACGCCCACGAATTTATTCTGATTTCAACCCATGAAGCTGTCACACAATGGCTGACAATGACACCCTCGGGCTCTGACCCTTTTTATCCCTGACATCCACCGCGGCACCCTGCGCAATTAGCAGCAATGCCACGCTGCCGTGACCTTTGGCCACTGCCTTGTGGAGTGGAGTTGCACCTCAGCGGCTTCATCCGAGGATTGATTTTTAATGATGCGTATATTTTACACAAATCACAGCCATGTTCAGCGCCGTAGCACCATCCTTTTGGGTCCTGGCCCTTCTCATCCGCTGTATCCACTGCAGCCCCTTGTGCTAGAAGAAGCTCGGTCATGTTAGTGTGGCCTCTTGCCACAGCCTTGTGGAGTGGTGTAGCACCTCGGCGACGGCGAGTCGATCAGTGACGGACATTATTTGTGTATGGGTCAAGACGAAACGCCCGCAAATCCAGACACGTTTGCAATTGTCGTTGCCGACTGTCGGTGGCTGGAATGATGACTACTTACATCATGTCACATCGGGAGTCATATCGTGTGAAGGCAAAATGATGAATTAAGTAAATGACATGTTCTGTTGGGCTACCCACAAATCCCTTTGCTATGTATCCTACATAGTCATGAAATCTAGTCTAGAGTCTAGACCCATTTAGGCCCCGGCCGCGCTGATCCTGTACATGCACTGTGGCACCCCTGGCCAACAGGAGATCTGCCACAGGGCAATGCCCATTGTGAGCCGCACAATGCAGTGGTGTGCAACCTCAGACGCTTAAAAAACGCTCAAAAGCTCGAGGAATTACAATTAATTTTTAAAAATACAGGGAATTGAGACGTGATATTTCTTTGTGGAAATATCACAAAATGATGGTCACTATTGCTGCCAGATCAGACTGCATATTTGACTCATTCGCAAATCCTGCAGTTTAGCTCTGTTCAGCTTCCAAGGCTTCTGTGGCCCTCGCCCTTCTTATCAGCTCCGTTCACCTCGGCACCCTGCACCAACAGCAGCTCTGCGACACTGCCGTGACCTTTGGCCACGGCCTTGTGCAACGGAGTAGCGCCTTATGACTCAACAAGTCTCAACAAGTCTCAGTGGATCCCTGTGGTCGTGATCCCGGACACCAAGGCTGAAACCATTCCCATCGGTAACATCAACAGCCGTGCCCGCAGCGACCAGGAGTTCGGTCACATTGGAGTGGCCATTGTTGGCTGCCCAGTGCAGTGGTGTTGCACCTCAGCCGTGCGCCGCAGAGGATGTACTTGTCGCCCCAAAGAAGATTCATTTCCAAGGCTGCGGCCAAACTGGTCTATTTGTCTGCAACCGCGTGTGCAAAGAAAGTGCCGTACAGCACCCAATTTGCCTTCCTTGACTGCTTGGAGAATACTGGAACCTGAACAACACCCCAGGGTAAACAAAGTCAGCCAACGAACAATTGAGTCAGGGCAGTTGTAATGACATCAATCAAGCAGTCAAAGACTAGACTTTAGATTTCAAGATTGCCAAAATTGGTTTGGAAAAACTCACATGGAACTGCTTGGCGTTTAAAGAGACTGAGAACAGGGCATGTGGCTGCCTCAGCGGCATCTGCCTGGGCTGCCTGGCACTCAAGGTGTGTCTGTCCGCTGTAAGTTCGCAGTGGAATCTGTTGCAATGAAAACGACATGATCTGGAATCTTATTTTCACTGTTCATTCTCAAGAAATGGGAGGAGTCCCCTGGCAAACCCTGCCGTTTCTGGGGAAGGCGCTGTAATTTGCCCAGAATACAATTGAAAAAAAAAAAAACGAATAAAATGAAACACAATTTTGAATGTTGCGTGTACATACCTGCGATTGTCTCAGGAGTCTGTTCGGTTGTCTACTCATGGGTTCAAAAAAAAAACAACATACATTCGAATCGCGGAAAACCCAAGGCAAATTGCTGTACAAACAAAGACTTGCACCTCTCCCACAGGCTCCTGGGCGCACATGCCTAGCAAAGCAGGAGAATTTTTGTTGATGTGCAACAAAATGACATGTTGTAATTGGACATGACAATCAAGAAGGTTGCGCCTGCCGCCTTCCCCACTTTCACTATGTTCGCCCTCCGGAGCCCCCACAGTCTGCGGACCAATCACACCACCATACAAATCCATCCATCAAAAAGTTGACGAAAATCTACAATTCAGGTCATTTTAATGAACAAATTCACCATAGCACAACGGCAGCAAACGCATGCAAATCTACAGCAACATCCAATTAAAAGAAATGAATCAAAATTGAGCATGAAATTGAGAGTGTATGATTTTCCGGTTTTCATTTCGGAATTGCGTTTATGTAGACTTGTAAGTGCCTTCTGTGAATGACACTATGCCAATTCAAGCAAAGCCGGTTACCAAAAGAAAATAACAAATTATATTCAAATCCAAGACAGTATTCATCATGCAAGTTTTCCAACCGACTAATGCAAAACCAAAAAGAAAACACAATTGGCCAAGTCTAAAACAGTCATTAACGACACACGACACATGAGGTCAGCAAAAAAATCAATGCGGGAAATTCAAGGACACTGAAAATAAGGACACGGTAATTTGGTGCGTTCCAGTCCACCGACAATGGGAGATGTATGAACGGTATATAAGTGGGAAACAGAGGCAGTGCGTTCCAGTCCACCGACAATGGGAGATGTATGAACGGTGTAAACGTGGGAAATAAGGTGGGAGGCAATGAAAGCCAAGGCAAAACAGATTTACGGGGCCCGCACGATTCAATTTATTTGGCTGAAATGTCCGTATGTTTCGACGATGTTCTTTTAAAACAAATTTATCATGAACCTTGCGACACATTTTTTGCGCACGCACATTCGAGAATTCAACAAACTGTAGTAAATTGTAGTTTCACAATTGGAGTTTTGAGTCTCAAAAAACGTGTTTGCAAGGATGTACATGAACTTGGAATTACCCAAACATAACCACTGCACGTGCAAAGCGACGAACCCATTGGGCAGGGGGCCCGGAACACGGGTCCCAAAACCAGGTGCCACAACACCGCCGCTGGGGACGTTCAGTAAGTGGAACATGTTTGATCATGGTTCGAACCAGGATTTCCACAAAATCATGTTCTAAGAATTTCTAAGATATCACTGGGCATTGTTTTTTGTTTCCTGTTTTGGTTCGGTAGGGGAAGTCCCGTTTTGGCAATTGCAAACCAAAAAAATTGGCCAAATTTGTCACCAATTCAACACTATGGTTGAAACAACCGGGAAAAAAACATGTATTTTTTTAGTCGTGTACAATTTTGCACTCGCATACTTGAAAACAATACTTGACCGTACCATTGAGTAGGCCTGCAAATCATAGTTTTTGTGTGGCATAGCCTTAGCATTCAAAAACAAACGAAAAAAATCAGTTACAAACGCCTCCATCATGTCACGACAAGAATGACTACAATAGCCATAGATAGCGGTGGCAGTGGCATTAGCAGAAGTAGCAGTAGTAACAGCAGTGACTCCCATGATAAGTAAGAAAATTGAAACAGTTGTAGCAGTAGTACAAAGCGAGTAGAAACTGAGCACCAAAACTACCAGCATTAGCAATAACAACAACCGCAACACAAATAACAAGAGCAGAACTGACAGTAGCCTTAGAAGAGGCGAGCAAAATGAACCACGGCAACGTGGTCTGCAATCGGCACACCCTTGTTTTTTGAAACACTGAAAAACCATGTGATAGAAAAATCGGGATGCTTTGCGTGGCAAAGCACTGAACGACAAAACGCCAGGTGCAAGTTGACGTCGAGCCGCACGTTGCCTCAAAATCCACCAAGAAGGATTTGACAGGTAGAAATGGCACAGAGTATTTTTTTACTGTTTTCGAACAAACGTTTGTCGATGTTCATGGAAAAAACGGTTTCGTTGCGGCACCGGTTCGGGTATCGTTGGCGAACGCCGGTGCCGTCTCGACATGCGCGCACTTTGGAACTGAAATGCCAAACGATTTTTGGGCGAAAACGATTTTTGCACGTTTGTGATTCAAATTTTCGATGCGCTATGGTCTTTTGCAAGCGTAACAGTATGTGAGTTTGATTCAGCCAAAGAGGCGCAAGATTCTCATATAGCAAAGAGGCATCTTCAGTCCACAAAAGTGGTAATAAATGCCAACTGTGCCCCGTATATGTAGCCCGCGCCTCATACCGAACTACGTATGTCAACCCGGACCCGGCAACCTTTTGACGGTCAAGGTACAGCAAGGGTTGGGGTTTTGTCCTTTAGTGTTAGCACGGTCAGCGATCAACTGTGGCCAATCAGCCCTTGTTGATCCGAGGGACTAACACAACGGGGCACACATTCAAGCCTCTAGCCCTTTTGCCTCATTTACCAGGAATTGCAAGAGCATGGTTTTGTTATGAAATTTCCTGCAGCGGGCATGCGGCTTATTTCTTTGTGTGATCTTACTTTGAACATGTCTCATCCACACACAACTGAAATGCACAACGGGTCAGCTCAGCTCGCAATCTTTTTTCTCCAAGGGGAATAAAATCACTCGACGCGAAAAATGAATCCAGGCTCACTTGGGGCACTCACTTCAGTGGCAAGATCCGTGTCTCAAGTTCAGTTGATGTGACATGTGTGGAAACTCAGCAAAATTGATTCACAGCAACTGTTCAAAGACGCATACGCATATCTATCTATATATGTATATATATATATATATATGATATGCTTAAGATCTTTAGGAAATAAAACTATATCGCCTTCGGTGAGTGTCGTCATCCAAGAGGATTGTAAGAAAACATTTATGAACACACTCTTCCGCGCAAAAGACTTGACAAAACGCTCGGCACAAAAGGACAGGTATGACCTTCTTTCTTTGGGGTTCTGGTGCCCAGCCATTCCGGGGCTTGGTGGAATGCCAATCATGATTCATGATATAAATCCGCGAAATTCGGACTCACAACCAAGCCGTTTTCAACCCACCTGGTGGATAAACCAACCAAAAATTGATCATCAAAAGTTTGCAATTTCATGGTGCCTGTCAAATATTTCGGTTCTAGTTGTTTCATGGCCCATGACTGCCCGGCAGCAAGGCTTAATTCTGATGACCGACTCTATGCGCAAAATAATCCGAGATCATCACGGAAGGAAATGTCAAGAATAAGAAATTTTGCACCATGTATGTACACGGTCTTGTCGCATGTCTTGGCATGTTTCACTCTATCCAGGTTGCGTTTGCTTTCTTCGGAACTTGAACATCATGAGTATCGCTCCGGAAAGAGAGTCACCCCATTGGTGCCCTGCAAAGCTCACAGCCGATATGCTTGCTCCATTTTACCAAGCTGGTCTTCTGAAACTCCGAAGGCACGCAACCGATTTGCTGAAACGAAAGAGAGATAGCCAAGGGTTTCTACTTCCCTGGACATGCGGTGCCGACGCCTCCCATCGGCCCAAATCCCGGAGGCTTCTGCGATTGGCAAATGCTTTCCGCAAATTATCTATTTGGAACAAGTACAGCGGTGCTAAGCGTGTGGGCAACAAGGGGGGTACCAAAAACCACCGCGCAAGGCCGAGCATTTATAACAATTTATACCCAACTTCTTTAAAGTAGGGATGAACTTCAAGCTGTGCCTCCATTGTGGTGCCAATGTGCAACATATGACCCACATATGCTGGGAGGCTTTCGTAGCAGCAAAACCACTAATCCAAGCCGACCTGGCAGCCTCATTGTCAATGAACACCAACAAGCATTAACTCCTAAGGCCTAAGGATGTTTCGCCACAAGATGAGGCTGATGGCATATGGCATCACCTCGGCTTCAAAAATACATTGCTGTTGTTCGTCCCGGCCCCAATCTCGCATCCACTCACGAGGGAGGACCTCTCCAAAGCATTCGCGGATCGTACCGTCAGGGTACACAAGGACGCCTCCAACTGAAGCGCCGCTCTAAGGCACACTCTCTGAAAATTCTGCGCGTGCTCCATCAAGAAATACATGAAATGTCTCTGATTCCAAAAAGTGGATCTTGCAGGGTGGACTTCATCCATACCAAGCTGCGTCTCACCACATCAGACAAAGGTCGCATGTTGTGGCTTGAGAAGCCAACCGAACCAATCTCATGAAGTGCAGCTTTGGCAAATCGTCCAAAAACTTGCGCGTCTGCAAAAAGAAGACGCGACCTCAAGGATGCCGCCTCATTCACAGTCAGGCTGTCGGACTTAAGGATTGCATCAATCTTGGCCCCAATCTCAAATTTCCGCGTCTCCGTGTTGCCCACTGTAAAGAATCCATTGCGCATTGATGAAAGGTCAAATTCAACTCCAAGCACTTGAAACACCTCACTGAAAGCATGATCCTTTGATTCATCAATAGACAACTGCCATCCAAGCATCTGGAAAAGCAGCCTAATCATGCGATCGACTTGCACAGCAGCTTTGGCGGGGCACACACACGCAGAGTCATCATAAAAAGATGACCACACCAGAGCGGCGCTTGTGATCCCCAAGCACTTCAAAGCTTGGGACAACCTGAGAAATTCCCCAGCCGAGGCTGTAGCCCCGAAGGGCATTGACTCCATCCGGAATAATAGTTTGGCACAATCGTCGTCGGGACTCCAAACAGAAATCCACGAAAACTTCAACTGCTTCTCGGCAATGCCAATCTGTCTGTATGCCTTCGGTCCATACCTTTGGGCCCACGCTTTGACCATTGCACAAATTTCGTCAATGGTGTCAACCTGCAGTTTGTCTTGTAAACCAGTTGTGCAGTTGACGTGTGAAGCTGAGAAATTGTCAATGGGCCTCAGCTTCGATTTCTGGAGCAAACCAAAACGAGGAGACACAGGACAGCTCCCCACAGAGAATGGACCAGTCAAGAAACCGGACTCAGCTTCATCCGTTGTAGCCTGCCACAGTAGCTTGTCCAGCTCCGCATCGTTGGAGGGTGTCGTCGCCGCCACGGTCCGCGCAGTGAAAGATGCACACATCTTCTGCAAAGTGTCAACATGTAGGTCAGGCGGGCGCAGCAATGGCGGAAAAACACTCGAAGCAGGCAGCATTCCGCACAAGGGAAGTCCAGAGGACATCTCACTGGCAATCTTTGAGTCAAGGTACTCGCTATCCCACAGCAACTTCTGAAAAAGAGTTATGCGTTTGCCTTCAAGAACACGCTGGAGATGACATGGCACGACGGAGTGCACATCCGCTTCGGTCCTTTTCAGTTCGGCGCACAATCGCACCAACTTCTGAGAAAAATAGCATTGAATCCGCCTGAATTCCAATTTGTCTCCCATCTCGTAGGAATCAATTGCACCAAGCATTGCGTCACCAACTTGCATAGCACGTTTCATGGGGTGAACCAACCCGCAGGCCAGGTTGACAAAATCACGCGGCTCTCTCGGTATGCCAATCATTGCAAACCGTGGCATTTCAGTATTTTGTTGCGCCACTTCAAGGTCACCCCCATTAGCATTTGTAAAACGCACCAATTTGGACCCAGCCGGAAAAATTGTAACATCATCGGGAATCCCCTTACCAATGGGCAACTGTTGAACCAGGGGATGTGCACTGAATACAAAAAGTTGAGGTTCCAACCCATCGGTCAACAGTGGTGGGACTTTCCTCCCGTGTGGTAAACAACCCAGAATGGTCTTGTTGATGTGCGGATTGGTGATGTGGCCGTGGCTTTGCAAGGCTTGCAGAGGTGGAGTGTACCCACAAGTGGAGGCATAGTCAGCCACTGCCAGTGCCCAAGACGCGCACATATGTTCATTGTAAGCACATTCTGCAGCAGTTGCGAAAACATTGGATGATTCGGCTTTCCCCCATGGCAAATGGTCATGGGAATCATCACACTTCCGCTCCAAGTGTTGTCGTAGTTGGATAAATGATGTCCAGATGGCCGTGTCTTTCTTTCTGGAGCTGCAAACATACATGTATGAAAAGAGAAAGCACTCAATTCAGGAATCGTTTCAAGCAGCATGACAAATGGTCAGTAAGCCACATCAATGACCCTGCAGGATTTTCCACGCTCCATGCAATGCCAGCCGCATGTAAACGAAGTATCATGTCGACTGTCCACTTGTACAAAAAATTAGCTGCTTGAACACGTTGTTTATTGCGGCCACTCAAGTGTCTCAATCCCATAGGATATTGCACTGAACGAAAGTGGTGGTGGCCCAGGTCTGATGTGCCTGGCAGCAGATGCTGCGCCGCAAGGTGGAGCAAAGTGCACGTACACAATGCAGTCCATGGACAGAATGTCCTCCAAAATTTTCTGTCAGCTTTCTTTGAAATGTCAATGCAAAAAATTTGTGTCCCTGTCACGAAAACATGGTCCACCGACAAACCCTGAAAATTGCGCTGTCGAAGTTTACGTGACAGCTTCGCTTTCCCACAGAACACCTCGACACAAATAGCATGGCCAAACGCCTTGCCAGTCGGGGCAGCCTGTGGTGCCCGTCACTTCGACCCTTTGCCACACTCAGGCAGTGGATGCGCTTTGTAACATTTGATGCATTGGTGCACAACTTTCACACAACGTGACTGCCCATCTTTGGAATGAGTTGAATTGGAACATCCATAAGGCAAATTGTAATTGTAGCAAATCCGCATCTTTTTGGGGTTCAAACCACTGAAGCCCTTCAAGTTCTTAGGCTCGGTTCTGAGTCCTCTTTGTTGTGCGCTTGTCTCGTCCTGGATCATCTGGCTTGGCATCATTGCCCTGCTTGGCTCAGACCGAGACCGCGATCGTTTCCTGCTTGCGGCACCTGGTGTTGACAACAAATGGAAGACCACTTCAGGAGATGTGTAAAGCTCAAGCAGCGCAACATCCAACGGAGACTTACCTTTCGCGTCAACCTTGAGGTTTGACTTGCACTTGTCAAAGGCTTTCATCCACAGCTCTCGGGCGGCCCTCAAAATTACAGCCATCTCAGGCCCCCGAAAACCCGGAGGAGCATCGCGCGACATGTGTGCCATGAAAGCATGTCTGATCTTCTCATGTGTCTCATACGTCAGTAAGTTAGCTTGCTCATATGCTATGCCCCTGCGAATGAATGCATTCTATAACTTCAAATCGGTTGACAAGTCAGCGGCAAGCTCTAGGCGCATTGTTTGTGACCTGCAATTTCTGGCCCTCCACAAGACAACAATCCGCTTGTCAACCCTTTGAAACAAAAGTTCCGTTCGCGACTGACACATCGACTCAAAGGCAACTACTTGGGTGCTGACTTCTCAATCATCGTGGTGAAGAAGTCCACACCACTGTGAGCAGGTTCATTTCATAGTCACCAGTCATGGTAAACCCTGTGATTTTGTCACAGAACTTCCGCATTGTTTCATCCCTTTCATGGGGAGGAATTCTTCAGTTGACCCTCAACATGGCTCAACTCGTTGTTTGATTGCAGCAACCGACGGTGATTGCCTCGCAGCTCAACTGACGCATCATAGCTTCCAAACCTGGGGTCATGTCCTGAAACAGAATGTCCAGCAAACAAATTCCTGAATCTTGCATCGTCAATCTGGCCAGGCTGTCCACACACTCCAAATGCTAAAGTGTTGAAGGTAGTAGCAATGCGCTGATCCTTGAAAGCAGTAAACTGTGCCTCAGACAAACCCACCTCAAGCATTTATGCTTGAAGCTTGCACCAGATTCCGCATAGGCTCTCATCTTGCGTCAGCTATCTAAAGGAAAGATAAGATGCATGGTTATTGTTGCAGACATGTGATGATTCTCATGTCACACGGAAAAGTGTTCCGTGCAATTTTGGAAAAGAGGTTGGGTCGGCTGGGGTGGGTTGGGGTTAGGGTTCAACCCTAACCCTGAACTATGGGGGTCTCGCCGGGGGGGGGTAACTCAGCAACTCAGCAACTAGTTAGCAACTAGTTGTAACTAATTCCGGAACTAGTTAGCAACTAGTTGTAACCAACTCTCCAACTAGTTGCAACTAGNGCAACTCAGCAACTAGTTAGCAACTAGTTGTAACTAATTCCGGAACTAGTTAGCAACTAGTTGTAACCAACTCTCCAACTAGTTGCAACTAGTTACAACGAACTCTCTAACCCTGGGCCCAGGGCCAAGGTTACAACTAGTTACAACTAACTCTCTAACCCTGGGCCCGGGGCCAGGGTTACGACTAGTTACAACTAACTCTCAAACCCTGGGCCCGAGGCCAGGGTTACAACTAGGTACAACCAACTCTCTAACCCTGGGCCACTACTACTACTACTACTACTACTACTACTACTACTACTACTACTACTACTACTACCACTACCACTACTACTACTACTAGTACTACTACTACTACTACTACTACTACTACTACTACTACTACTACTACTACT
>BGPT01003035.1:13205-48862 GCA_003297045.1 Symbiodinium sp. clade C Y103 | reverse complement strand
GAGTACAATAATGAATGAGAACCCAGTAATGAATGGTAAAAAACACCCAGTAATGAATGGTGAAAAACGTCCACTAATGAATGGTGAAAAACACCCAGTAATGAATGGTGAAAAGAGCACAGTAATGAATGGTGAAAAGAGCACAGTAATGAATGGTGAAAAACGCACGGTACTGAATGGTGAAAAGAGCACCCAGTAATGAATGGTGAAAAGAGCACCCGGTAATGAATGGTGAAAAGAGCACGTAGTAATGAATGGTGAAAAGAGCACCCAGTACTGAATGGTGAAAAACACCCAGTACTGAATGGTGAAAAGAGCACACTAGTGAATAGTGACAAGAGTACAGTAGTGAATGGTGGAAAGAGCCCAGTAGTGAATAGTGAAAAACACCGATAATGAAGGATGAAAAGAGCAGCCAGTAATGAATGGTGAAAAACGCCTAGTAATGAATGGTGAAAAACACCCAGTAATGAATGATGAAAAGAGCACAGTAATGAATGAAAAACATCCTGTTATGAATGGATGCTAAAAAGAGCACATTAATGAATGGTGAAAAGAGCAGAGTAATGAATGGTGAAAAACACCCAGTAATGAATGGTAAAAAACGCCCAGTAATCGATAGTGAAAAATGCCCAATAATGAATGATGAAAAACACCCAGTAATGAATGGTGAAAAAACACCTAGTAATGAATGGTGAAAAGAGCATAGTAATGAATGGTGAATGAATAGTGAAAAACACCTAGTAATGAATGGTGAAAAGAGCACCGAGTAATGAGTAATGAAAAACACCTAGTAATGAATGGTGAAAAACACCCAGTAATGAATGGTGAAAAGAGCACGGGTAATGAATGGTGCAAAACACCCAGTTATGAATGGTGAAAAACACCCAGTAATGAATAGTGAAAAACACCCAATTATGAATGGTGAACAACACCCAATAATGAATGGTGAACAACACCCAGTCATGAATGGTGAAAAGAGTACAGTAATGAATGGTGAAAAGAGCCCAGTAATGAATGGTGAAAAGAGCACAATAATGAATGGTGAGAAATACCCAGTAATGAATGGTGAAAAGAGCACCCAGTAATGAATGGTGAAAAGAGCACCCGGTAATGAATGGTGAAAAGAGCACGTAGTAATGAATGGTGAAAAACGCATAGTACTGAATGGTGAAAAGAGCACCCAGTAATGAATGGTGAAAAATGCATAGTACTGAATGGGGAAAAGAATACCCAATAATGAATGGTGAAAAGAGCACCCAGTACTGAATGGTGAAAAACACCCAGTACTGAATGGTGAAAAGAGCACAATAATGAATGAAAAACATCCTGTTATGAATGGATGCTAAAAAGAGCACATTAATGAATGGTGAAAAGAGCCCAGTAATGAATGGTGAAAAGAGCCCAGTAATGAATGGTGAAAAGAGCCCAGTAGTGAATGGTTAGCAAACACCCGCGANGGTGAAAAGAGCCCAGTAATGAATGGTGAAAAGAGCCCAGTAATGAATGGTGAAAAGAGCCCAGTAGTGAATGGTTAGCAAACACCCGCGAAAAAGAACGCTGCCTTTCGTTTTTATTCTTCTCAGGTAATGCAATATTTGCCTACCCTGGACCTTGCATGTTAAATTTTGGTATTTGCGTGTGTGCATCGCAAATCGTTGGGGTCAAGGATAACCAGGTCTTAAATGGAATATGGCCATGGGAAGGGTCCTATATCCTGAGTGTTTCCCTACGCTGGACCTTATATATTATATTTTGGCATACGCGTTTGCGTATCGTAAATTTTGGGGGTTATATATAATCAGATCTTAAATATAAGATGGCCAT
The DNA here is from genome assembly GCA_003297045.1 of Symbiodinium sp. clade C Y103. NCBI lineage: Eukaryota > Dinophyceae > Suessiales > Symbiodiniaceae > Cladocopium > Cladocopium sp. clade C. The sequence continues at coordinate 47,035 of BGPT01003035.1, read as the reverse complement.
GGGAAGGATTTTAAACCCTGCATAAATACAATATTTGCCTGCGTATCGTAAATCCTGGGAATTAAAGAAACCAATTACCAAATTTTAAATGGAACGATCATGGAAAGGGTCCTAAATCCTGCAAAAATACAATATTTCCCTTTTCTGGATTAACATTTTAAATATATTTATATTTTAGAAGATTTTAAATAATTTTAGAAAATAATTTTTCCTATATATTTTTGCATATTCTTGTATATCCTTGCGAAACCTGATAAATCCTGGCACATATTGCCAACTCGCAAATATAATATAAAATATTCGATGATTTTCGGCTAGTGATATTTAATGATCCCAAATGGATATCTTAGATTTTTAAATTATAATATATTTTCTTGGGGTATATTGATTTATTTAACAGAGATTTTAATAAACTTAAATGTCCAAAAATATATATTAAATTTTTGGGTGTCTAGGGATATATATACTATTTTATATTGGGGGAGGGTCCCTGGTGGCAGGATTTTTAAAATCTGTACGGGAATTATTTTTTAATATATATTATATTTTTTAGGTGGATTCCCTTAAGGTAGTACGGATATTTTGATATATTATTTATTTAAAGATAATATTTATTATTTGAAAAAATATAGAATATTATATAAGGAAAAAAAAAATTCTAAACAATAATATTTTGAAATTGATTTTTTAAACAATTAGTTAAATAAATCGACATTAATTATATTTTTATTGATATTTTAATTATGTAGTTAGGGTCTTTAATTATTTTGATTTTTTAATTTTAAATTAATTAGATTGAATGGAATTTCATAGGGGGATTATATTAATTTTAATATATTATATAAAAATGAATATAGAAATAATATTTTAAAAAATGGAATGTAGATTTATTTGCTTATTTCTTGTGGAATATATAGTTATTAATTATTAAGAAATTATTCGTATTTATTATTTAATAGGGAAAATGGATTAATTTATAATTTATATTGATTTGTTTCTTATTTCCTTATTATTTTGAAAATTATTTTTTATTTTATGGGAATTAGCAGATTCCTTTTTTGCACCCTTCCCTGCGAGCTTGCTTGCTTGCCTGATTGCCCGTTGCTATTATATATTTGCCTTTTATATTTTTGGAATGATTTTATATCCCTCTGAATATTATATATATTATTGGAAGAGATATTTTGGTATTTTTTTATTTCTTTGAGGATTATTGCGGGATTATTTCGAAGGTCGTTCTTGACTTTTTTGCTATCTATTAAATACTAATATATTCTAGTAGATCCATATAATTTATACCAAATATATAAGATTTCGTATTTTTCCCAAATAGAATTAATATTTATTTATTATTCTTTTTTGTCTATTCCATAATTTATATTTTATGCTAATAAGAAAATTGGGATAAACAATCCATAGATTGGATCTAGTTGTGAAAAGGCAATATTTTGCACAATTTGGAATAAATTATTAATAAGGAAATAGAAAAAATGGGACGGGAGACAGATAAATAGCTCATATTTCTGAAAAGATAATATTCTGCGCAATTTGGAGAAATAGGATTAGTAGCATGCAAACGAATATTTCCATGATAGAATTTGGATATCAAGGTGGGACAAGATCAGAGAGCGAGACAATATCATCTAGCGTCTGCGGCATGCCGCGCACGCCAATTGATATTATAATCTATATAAAAATAGAAAATTTATACCACAAAATTCTAAATTATCTATCTTTAGAATCCTCAAATTACAGCCTTTCCCCAAGCTATTTGACATGGTTGATGAGATCATGATAAGAAGGAATCACATCAATTTCCCAGTATAGGAATTATATTGCCCCAAAAGAATTGATGAGACTAAAGGCTTTCACAATATTTATTTGATAAAGATAATCTTAAATAATAAATAAATATATATATATATATATTTTTTGATTATTTTCCTTTCGATTTTTTTCTTTTTGATTCATATTGTTTTTGATTTGTTCTCTATATTCTTATATTTTTTTCTATTTTTTTCTTATTTATTTTTTATTTTGAAAATATAGATAATAATTATATTATTCTAAAGATAATAATTAATTTTATGTTTTTAATATTAATATTTATATTGATATAATATTTATATATTAATAGAATTATTTTTTTTAATATTTAGATATATTTATTTATTTTTTATATTATTATAAGATAAATATATATAATATATAATTATATAATTCAAAAATTAGATTTTAAATATATTAATCATACATATTTTTTATATATAAATAATAAAAATGATAATTAAAAATTATATATTTCGAAATTATCTTATCATGAAATTTTATTTGGCATAGAATATGAAATATATAAAATATATGTTCTTATATTTTCTGGCAAAATTTTCTGGCAGAGAAGAGGAAGAACGGACAATTCTAATCCTGATATTCTTTCTGATGCAGCATTTGTCTAACATTCTATTTGATATATATATATATTATGATATTTATTTGATATATATTTTGATATTCGATTTGATATTCTATTTAATATATATTTAATATTTTGATATTGATATTTTATTTGATATCTTATTTGAAATTTAATTTGGATTAATTTGATATTTTATCTGACATATAATATGATAGTTTACCTGATATTCTGAAATTCGATTTGATATTCGATTTGATATTTTATCTGGCATCTCATCTAACATTCTATTTATTATTTTCCTGGCATTCTACCTGGCATTCTTTCTGACAATCTACCTGGCATTCTAAATGATATATATTCAGATTCTATCTGGCATTTTCTCTGACATATACTCTGATACATATTTTGAGATTCTATCTGACATTCTTTCTGATATTTTATCTGACATATATTCTTATATTCGTTCTGAGATTTTATCTGGCATCTCATCTGACATTCTATCTGGCATTCTTTTTAGCATTCAATTTGATATTCTTTCTGATAATCTACATGATATTCTATTTGACATATATTTTAAAATTATATCTGATATTCTCTCTACCCAATATTCTGACATATATTTTGATATTCTATCTGGCATTCTATCTGACATTTTATCTGACAAATATTCTGACATCTTATCTGATATTCTATCGAGCATCTCGTCTGGCATTTTATTTGGCATATATACAGATTGAAATCTGGCAATGTCCATTGCGATCTGGCAATCGCGGCTGAAGCCCGGCAGTGCCCACTGCGATTTGGCGGTCGCGGCTGAAGTTCGGCAGTGCCCACTGCGATCTGGCGGTCGCGGCTGAAGTCCAACAATGCCCCCTGGGATCTGGTTGCCGCGGCTGAAGTCCGGCAATGCCCATTGCGATTTTGCGGTCGCAACTGATGTCCGGCAATGCCGATTGCGATCTGGCGGTAGCGACTGATGTCCGGGAAATGCCAATTGCGATCTGTGGTTGACAGATGAAGGCCGGTAGTGCCCAGTGCGATCTGGAGCTGACATATGAAGTCCGGCAGTGCCCACTGCGATCTGGAGCTGGCAGATGAAATCATATCAAATAATAATATATCTAATGGGAACGATTATATTGAGATATATAGCATATTTTTTAAATATATTTTCAAAATTAAATATACTAAAAATATAATTTCATAATTTCATTTAAATTGACCATATATTATACGGACACCCAATTTAATAAATATATTTCAAATTTTATTGATATATATCTATATATATATATGAAAATTTTATATGATTTTTTCTATATAAAATTATATATATATATATATATCGAAAGATAATCAGGCTTCCATTTTATAAAATAATTTTTTGAATATATATATATATAGATTTCTTTTGTTAAATATATCATATTTCTCTTATTTTTATCAGAAAATAAATTTATCATTTTATTTCAATAAATCCAATATTTGGATGGAAAATATAACGATAATACGATGATAAGATGGGGCGGAACCAGGAGCAGGAGGAAATCGAAATTATGATATCATAATAGAGGTCCTCATAAAAAATCATAATAAGATATATTGGACGAGATGCTGGATCAAATTCAATGGACATATAGAATATAAATATTATTAATCAAGAAAATAAATCCGTCAAATATGAAATCAAATATAGAAAAAAAAAGGAAAAAAATATAAAAATAAATAATAAAACTATATTACTTAAATTTGATTAATTTGACAAAAAATCAAAAATATTCATTTTAATAATTAAATTATTTTCTAAATTAATTATTTAATATATTATGAATTATTTATTTAGGAGATTTCAATATATTGATTTCTATACTAATTTTCATTATTATTTCAGATTCCAATATTGCTAAATTAAATTCTGATATATTGCCTAAATATCCGATATATATTAATAAATTAATTCTGTAATTAAATTCAAAATCAAAAATATATTTATATAAATATTAAATTGTTTATTCATGATTTTGAATTTATTTCAAATATTTTAAAATAAAAAATCAAGAATTATTTAAATCAAATTTAATATAGATAATATATATTTTTTCAAAAATTTATATTCTTATTATTTTTAAATATCAATTAATAAATCACGATTATCAATAATTTTATAATTAATATATACCTTGCCCAACTATTGGTTTCCGCGCCCGATTCTTCCCACCGAGCCCATCTTCAACTTCTTCAACATCCCGGTGCGGGGGCTTGGCTTTTTGCCCGACCTTCGACAGCCCTTGGCCTCCACCTGGAACCTGCTTTCTTCCGGATCCTCCTCAGGCTGCGTCTTCGTGTCCCTGTTTCAAGTATTGACGGCTACTGTCCTATGTGCGACGGGGTCGCTGACCGGTTTGGGGATCATTCCCGGACTTGCCCTTGTGGCGGTGATCGGACAAAGCGTCACAATTGCTTACGGGCTGTTGTGGCCGCTCGGGCCAGCGCTGCGGAGTTGACCCCCGAGGTCGGAAAACCCGGCTTGCTCCCGGAAAGACCTCAAGGGCTCGGAGTGAGCGAATGGGGACGCCCCGGCTCCTCGCAGAGGCGCCCTGCTAATATATACCTCCCATCCTGGGGTCTTCATAGGCCTGCTGCCTTAGATCTTGTTGCCTCCATCTAGTAACATCGAAAATATTCCCATCAGAATACGGAGCAATTCTGTCAAGGCCAAGGCTTGCAATTTATTCCCTTGGTCGTCGAGGCTTGCGTCGGCGGTTGGGGCCCCACCGCTCTTGCCACTTGGCGAAAATTGGGCGCACTGCATGCTGCCCGTGTTGGCTTAGCTGCTGGCGAGGGAATTGATCAGTTGCTGCAAGCCCACGCAATTGCCCTTCAGTGCGAAAATGCCCAGGCTGTTCTGCGGCGCCTTCCGGCGACAGCTGCTGAGCCCGTCGCCCTTGAAGAGCCCTAATGATTTTTTTTCCTGAGTGGGGCTTGTCTAGCACATCTGATTTTTTGTTTCAGGCTGAAATATGGGAGGTTTTCCCGCCTTAGGGACGTTTTTGAACCCCTGTATTTGGGCCATGGGGGTGGCCTTTTTGTACGGCCTTGCTGCACGCAGCCCTCCATTTCTTTTCTTTTCCCCCTTTGCGTATTTGTGGGTGTGCCTCAATTTTTATCGGAATAAATGGTTTCCATTTCCTGCGTGGTTATAGCACCATTTTTTAGCTATTTTTGCCCTGGCGCAAAGCATTTATTTCCTTCTAAATTTGCTTTCATGGAAAATATTATGGTTATAGCCCACTCATGCCATATATTCAATTATTAATATATATCTATATTTTTATTTATTATTATTTTTTCCATTTTATTTTATATATATATATAATTCTATTATTTTTCCTTATTAATTAAATTAAAAAATATTGCATATAAAATAAAAATATTAAATTATAATTCATTTTATTATCCTTTAATTTTTTTTTCAATTAGATTTATAGATTTTAAATAATTTATATTCATTCTTTTTTTAATATATATATTTTTTTCATAATCAAATTATTTTATATTTCCAAATATTCTCATTTATAGTAATTTATTTTTAATGATCAATAATCCAATAATATATTATAAATTTAAAAATCTTTATTCTTTATTTTTTTTACATAGTATATAATATTATATAAAATATAGTATAATCCATTAATCATAATAATCTAAATATTTTCCAAATAATTCTTCAAATATATAATCAATTATCAATCTTATTAAATATCTAATTCTTTCCATCCCATCCAAAAATATATCTTAAAATTATAAAATTAAAATCATAATATTTTTTTTCAATTTTATATTATAAAATATTAAATGAATAAATATATATATATATATATAAAATATAAAAACTATATAAATTTGTCAAAACATATAGATTTATTTATTACGAGAACTCGACTTAAATCACATCACGCCGCAAAAGGCACATCATAGGTGGTGGGCGCCACGGAAAAACCCAAAGCACATCGCGACGCTAAAGTCACATCACGAGCGTCATTTTTTATGAGAATTCATTGCGGGCACCAATGAATTCAGAAAATCCAATTTTTGGATCAAAATCAAGAAAATATTGGACGCGCGCAATCAAAAGATATATTTTGAATGAAAACGATGCATCAATTACATGCGCTCTCCACTGGGGCGCTGATTTTCACAGGTTGGTAGTTGAATACGGTTTTGCAAACAAAACCATTGGCAGCAGCACAGACAGAAGCTTTATAAGCACGGATCACACGCGCTCTCCATTGGGGCGCTGGTTTTCACAGGTCTGTAGTTGAGGAGCAGCAAAACTTAAACACGACCCCTGTCACGGCAAAGACATTGCAAAACCCCTTTCCCCAATGTAAATGCTAGATTTAGCAAGGCTTAAACAAATTATCATGGTTCTATTTCTTTTGATCGCATCCCATTGGGAACGCTGGTTTCCAACGGGCCTTTTTTCGTGGGTACTGTTAACGCGAAGCAAGCCTTTTTCCAAATTCGTATGCTGCCAAATAGGTTCTAACGAAGGCAAAAACAGGTCCAACATATACACATGGAACTTGGCCCACAAACCTGTCCTTGGCCCACAAACCTGTCCTTCCTTAGGTCACGTAGCAAGAGCAGCAGCAGCAGCAGTAGCAGCCGTCAGAACCAGCACCGGTCAGAACCAGCAGCAGCAGCAGCACCAGTATCAACAGCATCATCAGCAGCAGCAAAACCCCATTAGCTGCAGAACCCAACAGCAACCATCCCAAATACAATAAGAGCGCAACTGCCAAGATTAAAGTACGATGCTAATAGCAAAATATCAATCTACCCTAAACGTCGCATTACCACGACTTCCAAAAAAGCCTTCCCCCAACCTAAATTCAAGAAAATTAAGATCTCACCACAACTTTATTAGATAAGTATAACCATCAAAAAACTACGAGCGCGCAAAAAAACAATAATTTCATAATAATTAACTATTGTTATTATTAGAAAAAAAAAAATATTTCTTACGGTAAGCGCCAATAACAATACGACTTCAACATACCAATACAACATAATTCAAGACCCAAATAATAACAAAAATATTTTTTTCCGTTCATATATCGATTTTTTTCATTTTATTTAAATATAATTTTAAAAATATCTTTAAATTATAGAATTTCAACAAAAGAAATTATCCATCAATTTTACAATTTACAAAATTATTCCCGTATTTAGGATTGTAAAATAGATTTAATAAATTCATTTTTTTTTTCCCAAAATAGACCAAATTACAAAGTACAAATTAATTTCAATAACCTTAACATAGAAGGATTTTCCCATAATACAAAATGCCCATATCGTGAAGGAACCCCACAAACGTCCACAAATCAATTAAGGGAAATTCCAATAGGGATGCACTGACATATTTCAAAAAAATACATATAAACCATCAGTAAAATGACACCTTCCATAAAATAAGTTCCCAGGTCTGAAGCACTCGGACATGGCTGATCAAGATTGGAAATGAAGGTCCATATAAAAAATTAACTGCATTTTTGCATACCATCAAAAATTGCACCAAAATACCGTCTCTACAAAATGTTGTGCATTCAACATGATGCTCATAGAAAGCGGTTTCTCTACAAGTACTGGGGGTCCAACCCAAAATTATGTATAAAATTGCTAGGGTTTTGAGCTTCATAGGGGGCCCAAGCCCCCTCAAGATGTAGAGGAAATCCAAGCGGGGCTTAAGCTACAAAATCTTGGACATGCTTCCTATATGCACCATTAGCCTGAACTAAAATGACTCAACGACCATTCTGTAAAGAGCACAAGTCCACCATTTCCGTAGCTTAAATTCTAAGGGGGATCTTATTCTCATAAATATATATATATATATAAATCAATATTTATTTGAATCCGTTTCCATTTTTTCAATAATCCGGTTAGATATTTTGGACAAAGGCCCATAGATACTTGTGAAACATTTGGTGCGGGCCAGACGTAAGCAAACACCCTATCCTTGACCCCAATCTGCACTGCTAGCTCTGTGCCCTTGAAGATGACAAAGGTGAATAGCCCGAGCAATCGTTGGTTCAAGCAGTCTTATACAAGTACTTATCATTAATTACTCAAATTCAATGATATGAACAAAATGAAGGACTCCACATCAAAATGAATTCATCTCATGTCATCGCAGGGTTCATCGCAGTGAATTTCTGGCTACCAATCAGGAGACAGCCTGGCCAAATTGCAGTAGATACATATCGATGCATGTTGACAATTTCAGTCACTAGTCACAAGATACTGAGGCTGGCAGCAAGTCGCTGTCCAAAGCGCCCAATCATCCCGTCCCGTGCCTTGTTTACTGCTCCTGGAGTGCTTGTCCGTGTTCGTTCATGCTGACTTCCAAGGGGCTTAGCTTACGGGTCTTCACAATTGCCACCAATTTGGACCACCAACCAAAACGTATTTGGCCATTGCAGCTCAGAAACGTGGAGGGCGACAACCATATCATCTTCAGTTTGGAACAAGGAGGCGTTGACACCCCAATCAAAAAAATATAAAGACCACAAGATCGTGCCAACACACACAAATAATTATATAATTATATATAATATCTATAATTAAATAAATATAAATTATAGTAATTCACTAATTTGAATTAAGGCCATTTGGGGATGATTCCCCTATACTAACCATATATTCCAGTGAGGTCACAGTGAGGTCGTTATAATTTACCCAGACATATATATATATATATGTATACCCATGCACACAAACATTTTTGGGTTGGAAACGTGTCAACACCTACCAAGTTTGTGTTCGTATTGGGCCCAATCTTTGACCTGTATAATTTAATGTAAATTGTGTAATCATGTGTAATCTATAGATATATATCATATAATATCTATATAAAACTATATAAATACGTAATATGAGCGCCATTTGTCCATATGCCCCCTGAGAGACAACAATCCCCAACCTCTGATGGCGCGATTGCCACTGGAGCTACTTGATGCCTTGACATGCAAGTTGTCTGATGTAGGCAATGAAAGGATGGCTTTCCTTCACCACAATGTCAGACGTGTATGGCGGCGGCAAGCGCACAAAATCATGCAAAATGCACGAGAAACTGACTGAGCCTCCACCAACTCTGCTTTAGCCACTTCAGCCTGTGTGCGCTCCGCACGCAGCCAGAAAACGCATCAAAACTAGCCAGCCCAGCCCAGGACGCCCAAAACACCAATGCTGCACGGAAACTGTTTTGGCCAGGTGAACATTGTACTTTCGTGTACTGGTCACCCAGTTTTCAGATGTTTTCAGTTGTTTGGGGTTGCCCTTTTTATTGCTGTTTTCCCAACCGCCTTGTCCTCAGCCGCAAACTGAACCTTCCGCAGGCTCAACCGAAGCAAGCCGCCGTTGTGATCGAACAATTTGCCAAGCGGATCGCTGTCCTGATCAATGCTGAGCCGAGAACAGCCGTTTGCCTCGCATTTCTATGCCAGTTCATGGGGATCTACATCACCTTCGGCGGTTTGCCGTGTAGATTGTGGTGCGACCAAATCTTACCAAGTCCGGGCAAGCAACCATCAACCATGGAGTGAACCGAACGCTCATGGTACATTTATGTCAAGTCCTCCAGTTTGCGCCCTGCTGCGTTCACCTGCCTCAAACCAGAAGCAAGACACAAGACACACTCAATTCGACAGCAGTCGAAACTCGAAACACGGGAAGGCCAAAGCATGTCACGCGTGATTCTATCCGTTGAAACATGATGAAACATCATAAATCCAGGGTACTGTTTCTCGCGCGTGCTTTCGCCAAAAGGGGAGGCGCTTCATGAATCTGCAGGACCCTGCGCGCAACACCACGTTGACACATGCGCTTGCCAAGGTGCAGGTCTTCAGGTTTCACATCCAAGTTCAGCAATGCAGGAAGGATCCTCAGCTCCAATCGGACAACCCGCGGAACCCAAAGTTCATCAATTCATCAAGTGTTGGCCCTGAAGCTGTGGGTCTTGCGGAATGTGGCATTGACATTTTGTCCCATGTGACCAGCAATCCAAAAGCCATCGCTTTGGCAGAATGGGCTTGAGAATCGTTACCGAGACAAAACCAGCAATGAAGCACAACGCTGTGCACGTGGCCCGCCAACGAAGCAAATGCCATCAAATCAAGCCATGGAAGCACCAGCAAACAAGTGCAGAAAGCATGTCTTGGTGCGAGAATTTGTGAGGGCCCTGAATTTCCCCTGCGCCGCCCCTTTTCAATCAACTTGTCAAGATTTGTGGGGGCCGGCTGCCACAGCAATGGCAGCTGCAAACAAGTGTCCCACGGAGCTCTTGGATCGTCATAATGCGTGGCAGCTTCTCTGTATTGCTCGCCGCAGGCAGTCCTGAAGTGACGCCATGCCCATGGGGCCCGGTGGAGCTGATGCTGGTTGGCCATCAAGGAGCGCGGGCTGGCGCAAGTTGTTCTCTTAATCTATTCTCGCTGGCGTGCTGCAAATCAAAATGTTTAAATACTTTGTTTTGACATACTTTGACCAAACTGTGCACTTTGCTCGTTGATCGAAGCAACACGGATTGTAGTTCATGGGTGTCTAAACCTTCGAATTCGTGGTCGTTTCTTCGTTGTGCTCAAAATGCAATACGACACTTTGACTGTGAGCAAACACACAAACTGGCAAACGCTCAAATACCAAATGTTTGGGTCGAGATGAATTCCAGCATCAACATTCAAACATCCCTTATCAAAGACTTGGTGTTGGAGCGGTCTTTCGGAGGGGGCCTTGTCTTTGTCCGCGTGAAGGTAGTGCAATTCCCTTCAATTCCGCTGTTCCACGCTAATTTTACTTGACTCCATGCCAACAGAATGTCGTTCCTGGAAATTCACTACAAGCCACCATCATTCCAACATTTTTAACTGTGTGGGCATCCTCTTCTCAAAGTTGTACCACTCTACTACCAGTAGTTGCTGGGACAAATCGGAGCCAACCCAACGTTTAATGAATTACTTTAAATCATTAAAATTCGTTTTTTCGCGCGTGCGACCATTTCTTATATTTCTTGGGAAAGACAAGACTTCGAAAAGTTTGAGCAGCAACACCAGTTTGTAGTACCTGCAATTCTAGCTGACCAAGATTACCAAGATTGTCTTGGGCCTTTGAAACAAATCTTGAATATTAACTTGCCTTTTTGCCCTAATGTAGCATTAGCAAAGAGCCTTAGGGGCTGCCTCTACTATATACCTGGATCTTCGAAAGGACACACATCATCGCCTGGTTGCAAGATTTCTGCCCTTTAGGCGGAGTTCTTGAAATGGACTTGGAAGTGGTCTTGTTCTGATCCTTGTGGTCAGTCTTGTAGTGGGCACCTTTTTAGCTGACCTTAGTTGACTTTGCATGTGTCGATTTTTCTGGACAGAAATACCCAGGAAAAGGATGGAAAAGGGCAGAACTCAACTACCCGGGCAGGGTCAACGTGACTGAACAATTACAAATTAAGTGGGACATTTTTTCTGAACATTGATGAACATGGATGTTTGTTTGTTGACTTGACAAATCGAGAACAACCTGAACACAAATCACACCAAAACCTGCCCAAAACAGAAAATTGTAGCCAATGAATATCCAGGTGTGAAGCCCCACATGGTCTTGACAACCGGTCCTGCTAGGAAAAACCATGTTTTCTGTCAACATGTGTTTTGCAACCAGCCTGTTGTGAATTCCGACTTTTGCCCACATAGAGGAACAGGGCGAAGTGAATCTGTGACTCAAATATGCAAGTTGTGGAATCGCAGCAGGCATGAGAAACCAAAGACCATTTTCCAAGTAAGACTGAAGTTGCCTATGTGAACGTCTGAAAACTTACTGTCTGATCAAGCAGGACATGAGGCCCAAAGGGTGCAAACATCTTGTTTATCTCTTTGATCCCCATCAACATCACTGTAAAAATCTATGGGATTTACTCCCTGGATCTGGCTGAAGATGTAAAGACTATGGGGGTTGTCCCATTCATATCCAATCGTCTCCAAAATCGATGGCACGAAAATCTCAGCGAAATTCCAAATCAAAACATCCGTCCTGGAGCCTCTGTTTTGATGATCACCTCAACCTGGCTGGGCATTGCTTTCTGCAGGGACTGGGCCTCCCAGGACACCCCCAGAAAGTGAAATCGGCATGCCATGATCATCTGTCGAGTTAGAAAGACGCAACTCCGCAATCTTCAGGCGATTTTCGAAAGGGATGATCCAGTTCAAAATATCTTTAGATCGCGTTTTCGATCATGGGCGCAGTTTTCTGCATCGTCCGAATCGTCCGCACGGTTTGCGGGGACAGGACTTACGACTTGGAACAAATGTTGTCCATCATATCAAGCACTGGTTGCTCATTTAGCATCCCCATAAGAATGAAGTCATTAGAAATATTTATATAGAACATTTTAGACATAATCTTCTTATTCCAAGGGATAAAAAACCAAGAAATCAACACATTGTTAGAAACATGCGACCTCCCCCAATCAACTATCAACTACGGGACATACCCAAGCCGATGGCCTCTTCAGATGGAGAATCTGCAACCGCTGGGGGATTCGTCCTGGTACTTTGAACAACACGAGTTGAAGATAACACATGCAAAAAACACATGGAGGTTTCCATAAATGGGGGCACCCCAATAGCTGGATGGTTTATCATGGACAATCCCATTAAAAAGGGATGATTTAGGGGTACCACCATTTATGGAAACTTCCAGCCGTTAGGGACTGCACCACCGGGCCCCCCGGTCACGAGATTCAATACATTCAGCTGCGAGAAGGTGCGGAACACCGAGGCGGCGGCAGCTGGCAGTCGCTGGGCAGGGAGCATCAATACTTGGGGACTAGATGTACCATAAGTTGTACCATATGCTGCACATCATGTAGATGTATTCAAATGATTTCATGCTGTATATATATATATATATTATAGTATATATATATATAGCATATATATATATAGTTCCACAAATGGAGATATTACTGGGCAACAAACATGGTGAACCTGGGGATGCTGATTCATCAACAATGTATGATTGCTTGGTGTGTGGATTCAAGGGGGATAAAGGGGTGTGTGGGGTATGAACGATATCAATTTTATTAATGGGCATATTGCCAAAAAATGCCATAAACACGCGATATCAAGCGCAAGTAATTCTGGGACATCAATGGGGAACTTGGGCATACCACTGTAAACTGGATGATGATTGAGCTACCCGTGCCGTATTCGTCTGAGAACGTTGCGGGGGGTCATCATCCAGTCCAAGGCGAAATGGAGACACAATTCCAAAGGAAGAAACATGAAAATAACATCATATAACATCTATTGACACCAGTCATGGGGGTTTCTTAAGTCATGGGGGTACCCCCAAATCATCCATGTTACAGATGGATTTCGTGGCGTGGCAATCCATGGAATCCACAGCTATGCCCTTCTTTCCGCGGACCTCCAGTTTCGTGCAGTCCACGGACCTTGGGATCACTAGGCCAAGAAGATGCGTCTTCAGCACAACATTGATAATTTGGATCAAAAAACACGTCGTCTTTATCATGCAATTAGACAGAGATAGATAGATAGATAGATAGATAGATAGATAGATAGAAAGATAGATAGATAGATAGATAGATAGATAGAGATAGAGAGATAGAGAGATAGAGAGATAGAGAGATAGAGAGATAGAGAGATAGAGAGATAGAGAGATAGAGAGATAGAGAGATAGAGAGAGATGGAGAGGTAGAGAGATAGAGAGATAGAGCGATAGAGAGATAGAGAGATAGAGAGATAGAGAGATAGAGAGATAGAGAGATAGAGAGATAGAGAGATAGAGAGATAGGAAGAAAGAAAGATAGACAAATAGATAGATGGATGGGTAGGTAGACGAATAGGTAGATAAGTAGATAGATCGAGATACAGATATAGATAGAGATAGATAGAGATAGATAGAGATGGATAGAGATTGATAAAAATGGATAGAGATAGATAGAGATGGATGGAGATAGATAGAGATGGATAGAGATGGATAAAAATGGATAGAGATAGATAGCGATGGATGGATGGATGGATGGATGGATGGATGGATGGATGGATGGATGGATAGAGATGGATGGATGGATGGATAGATAGATGTGGATGGATGGATGGATAGATGGATAGATGGATAGATGGATAGATAGATAGAGACAGACAGGCAGAGAGATAGGTAGACAAATAGATAGACAAACAAATAGATAAATAGATAGACAGATATGAGACGCCGTCAAAACTAATTGTGCACGTCTGGTGCGAAAATCTCCGGCATTTCCTTTTTTGGTGCCTTATCGCTTTACAGTGCTGGTTCAAATCAAGAGTAAATAACGCAAACATGCCGCGGAATTGTTTTTATCAAAGATGTCCAAGACCAGCTTCATGGACCGGGTGAACTAGCAAAGTGTCCCTTTCTTTTTTCTTCCTTTCTTGAAAAAAAACAACTTATCATTTTAGGTCATGTTTATTCCTTGTTAGCAGCAGTAAGCATGGCTACAGTAAGGAGAGGCAAATGGCTGAATCACTTTGGAAAAAGATACCAATGGGATCAAATGAATCTATCACTGGTCCGAGGTCCCTTCTTCAAAAAACAGTTGTTGCTAGGTTATCGCTAATTTAGGGCACCTTGATCAAGAAAGGAAAAGAAAGACGAGCGTGAACGAAAAGGCAAATCAAACGAATAAAAGGAAAAAAGAAAAAGAACAGAAAACAAAGAAATAAGAAGGAAGGACAACTTGGATATAAGGAATTCAGAATTGGAATTGAAATCAATTTTGACATCATTGGTTAAATTCATGATTAATTTGCATTTAGTTTCAAAAGAAAAAGGAGAAAGGAAGGAAAGAAAAAGAAAAGAAAAAGAATAGAACAATAAAATAACACAAAGGGAAAGGGAAGGACAAACTGAATAAAATTAAAAAAGAAATAACCAGAATTCAGAATTAGACCGAATTGATATTGTCTCAATTCAGTCTCAATTCAGAACCAGATCGCATTTAGTTCTATGATACTGTATTCTATAATGGTAGTGAGCCAACGAATAAGTCAAACAAAGGGAAACCAACTGAACAATAGAGGACAAGGGAAAGGAACTCAAACGAAAAAGTTGAAACTGATCGGAACAAAGGAAAACGCACATTTTTTACAGAAGGAAAGGACGGCACATTTTAAAAAGGCCAATGACAAGTGATTCTGCTATGTTTTACCCTCCATGGCCCTGCAGCTGGGTCACCCAGGAAGGCACTGGCCGCGCCCCGAGGCGCTTGGCCAACTCCTGAAGCCGGGTTTTCAAGGAAAATTGGCTGAGAGAATGTATCAACATGAGGATGGATATGGATGGATCAATGATGGATCCAAGTTTAAGGCCCTATAAAACCACCATTTCGGAACGCGGCCTTGAGGTCCTACCCATTGCCCATATGGGTTTGGTAGAAAACTACGGGAACACCCCAACTCCAGTGGATTAAAGCCTTCATTAAAACCTATTTTATTCTGTAAATCCTCATATTTTAAGACCATATGGTCATATGGTTCATGAGGTTCATGGAAGGGGCTGTAATGACTTTTAGTGGTACTAGTATGAAGGGAGAGCTTGCTGAACTCCGTAATGATTTTACGAATGATAAACCTGGGTTGTCTGAAAATTGAGTCCCACATTCCATCCGAATCACAATTTTCCCATGAAACTTGCCACAACCAGGGGTTATACCATCCCCCATCTTCAGACACACCTAGCCTCGCAGAAGTGGATGCAGTTGCAGTGAATCAAATCATACCTACGGCAGGTGGCTTTCTGTCAAGATTTAAGACAGGGACCATAAGAAACATGTTTTCCATGATTTTCCTGTAGATGTTCAGTGATTTTCACCCAATGTTCCGTGATTTTCTGCGATTTTGCGTTCGATTTTCACTTCAATCAAGCCAGTGAAGCCTCTTTTCTTTTGCATGTGGGATTAAACCGCACTGCTATGCAAAGAACCAAAGCTCAATCCGTTCCCACGTCGTTGCAAAACTATGCAAAACTCCTTTCGAAAGTCAGCACATACAAAAAAACACTTGATAAAAAAAACACCATTTAGAGACCACCAGAGTTTACCAATCCAAGGTGTAGAAAGGGGGGGCGCGAAAGCATTGGATTTGGATGGATCTTAGGGAGATCATGCCCCTTCGCTGGTGAAATTGCAATGCCCTGCACCGAAAATCTGCTCCGAAAATGCTGTGGTGTGGCCTTCCACCGGGCCATGCTTTCGCGATCTCCGTCTTCATCATGTTGATGGTTTCAAACTCCTCCAGCGGAAGGCGACGGAACTCGAAATGAAATGAACATGTGGCACTTGGATCATGTTGACCATCAAGAAATGGCGATTTAATGGCATTTAATTGATCTTAACTATCAAACAATGGTGATTGACTCGGAGTTAAATGGATTTAATGGGATTTTCACCAATCTGGAGCTTGTTTCACGATTTTCAAGTTGTCACCTGACTGCGTACCCGGCGTACCCGCTTCTGAGGGCTCAAGACTCGAGAGCACTGCCGACGCTTCTTTTGCAGGGGCAGTGCCCGTGTCGGTGTTCTGCTCATTTCACCCCGGCAGATCAGTCACGATGAAACACATGCCTGAACACGATGATGTAAACACAATATAAACACGATGTACACTTTTGTGATTCAAAAAAAAGAAATGCATTCAGACATTTCTTAAGATCCCCCAAGAAGTTTCATTGCAGTGCCAAACGTTGATCCAACTCATCTTTTGCCGCAGGGTTACTCCAATATGTCGATCCCTCGTCTGATCTGCAAGGAGCATGGGGCCCATGGGACCCCTGCGGCTCGCGTCACATGCCGGTGGGAGCCTTGTGGTGCGCGGCTTGTGGGAAGAGAAGCAAAAAGTCATCCAAAAACAAGTAGTGAAGCAGGTTGAACCAATCAACATGGATTGATTTTTGGAATACAAACCAAGTGGAATGTAGGCAAAGTTGCAAAATTCACCAACAAACGCGCCGTATTTGCTGTTTATCATGCCAACCAAATTTCAGATAACTGCTTCAATACCATAGACTCCGGCAATCCCTAAAACTTTTACTCGGACCTTGACAGCCTTGACAACCCCTTTTCTATGCTGCCTGAATCTCCTTGAATATTCATGCATGCTCTATCATGCTCTGATACGAATCAGCAAAACGCGTGGAGGAAACATGCCATTAGTCTCAAATCATCAAGAGACAACTTGATTTCAAGAATGCTTGGTCCAGCAGTCCAGCAACCCCAATACGGCACAAATTACCAGCTCTGAATCTAGGTGAAAATGTAACACATGCAAACATATGCAAACATATGATCTTGGGACAATCACTGTATGTGGGTATATGTGGTAGTTCCCTGTGTTGACATGCTTTTCTCATCGAAAATGACACTAACTTATTCATTCGTTCTCTGAAGCCAAATCTGAATTCTTATCCTATTCCTTATCCTCAATATTCCTCAGCCTTGTCTCTCAGCCAGGTAGCAAAGGTCTTGAAGCCTTGCCCTGCCAGGAGCGCGAAGAATTGCCAGAAGTTACAAACATGTTACAAAATATGCCTTCAACAGTTCAATGCGATTCAAGGTACAGTACCAAACAGTACCAAACCATCCATTGAATTCACACCCAAATGCTGTATATTGCTGTATGATAGAGAGGCCAAACCATCAAATGACGGTATGAGTCATTTTTGTTTGGCCCGAACACTGGATGGCATGCTAAACACATACACTCCATGGGCTCATTTGACATACGCTTTTCTAGTGGTTTTAAGGTACCCCCCCTCCATTCTTTTGGGCAATGTGCAAAATTTGCCTTATCCTCATCCCTTGGATCTGCCTAAGGACGCCCCTCACAAAAAAAAACACAGATACTTGAAATGCATCCATCATATACTAATATATCATATTATATCATCATATTCCAACCAGATATATCATCATATTCCCTATAGATTCGACAAAATGGAATATTCCCTATAGATTCCAACATCTGGTGGATTTCCCATTTAGAAAATCAGCCAAATCAACAAATCCAGGATTCTAGGGATCCCGGATCCCGCGCCTCCGCGCATGTTGACCTCCCTGACGTCGGGAACAAAGGCCCCTGAGCCGCGGAGCTAGCCCAATAGCTGGAGGCTTCCATCATGTTCCAATGGATGATTTGGGGGTACCCAACATATCCCGACTTTTTCTGTCAAAAAAGACTGCCGGCAAAAAAACACATCATATACTGAGCCGTTCTATTTTTTTAAGGAATCGCAGGCCGGCCCAGAGAAGTTTGCTGACTGACAACTCCTGATGACGCACTTGCCGATGCATTCGGTGTGTCTTGTGTCAAGAGGAAGAAATCTATGCCAGTGGAGATAAACAGCATTTCAGGCCATGTCTCTCTCTCTCTCTCTTTCTTTCTCTCTCTCTCTCTCTCTCTCTTTGGCCAATTGACATCTGTCTTTCATAGCTATTGTGCAAACCAAAGCAACGCAGCAACACAGACTCAAAATTGTTGCTCCCAATCATTAAGCAGCTTATGTTGAAAGTCATAGATGCAACGTCTACTCACTATTTCAATGACTCACCACATTGAAATTCGCGAGCATCTGGGATGGTATAGGTCAAAAATCGGACTCCAGAACTTTGGCATTAAACATCATTAAACCTCCCATTTTTTGGCTTTCCTTCATTTCCATAACTCGACCCAGCCATAGCCGTTGACTCGGCGTCGCCGGGCTTCCCCACTGTGACCAACTGCGCCAGCAGATGAAGTGGACACCCGTGGGGTGAGCCTGGGCCAATGGTGGCGGGGTTGGGTCACCATCTCTTTGGGACGAACAGCAAACCGCATTCGTTGGTTATACCGAAGAACCTCATGGCGACTAGACACGAACGTAATATGATGTGCAAGTATCGTGGTGTCTCATATCGTCGCACATTGTATCTCATTGTATCCTATTGAAGATAACAATTAGGGCTGACGCATCTTGCCATGTTTTTGTTCCGAATCCAGGGTGCAATCCAGTGTTCAATCCAGCAGTACTGCTTAAAGACCCAAGACATCTCAAGATCGCGTTTGCGCAAAAAAAAATCAAGGGGTTTCAATTGTGGAAACAATTGTCGAGCACAGAATCATAAAATCCGCCTACAGTAATTGATTTGGAGGAGAAAATCCCCAAAGGTTCAAGAGAGCACAGGTTTGATCAGCTGAGTTCATGGGCCAATCCAAAGTAGAGACACATGCCACAGAGAGGCCTCACCAGCCATGAAGTGCCATGGATTTTCCACCCCATCAGAAGCAAAGGCCAAAGGAACACAAAAAAACCCAAAGCACAGGTTGTTTGCGCAATCATGGGCCAACATTTTTGGAGAATTCGTTGTCACTTTTTTGGGGGTTAATCGGAGTAATTCCTATCTTTGGAAGGGGTTCTGCATCGGCCCCGGCCAAATGCAATCAGCAGGAGCTCCAGCCAATTCGCCGAAGAGAGCCATGACCTGAAGGGTCAAGGCTTGGTGGTGGTGTCACTTGGGCCCCAAAAAATGATGGGTTCGGGACAATTTTGCAAAACAGGGGAGGGGAATCTGGAAGGCAAGACATATCTGAAATATTCGGAAGCAAATCAGTTGAACTGAAGTGGCTCTTTGCTTTTTGTTCATCTAATTTTTGTCGTTACGAAGCTTTCAATCAATTCACTCAAAAAAAGGTCAAAGGGTCAATAGTTGTGAATTTGCGTTTGGAGGTTTGTTGAATCAACCTCAAAGACTCAAAGGGATATTTGGTATGTAGAACAGTGTGAAAAGATACATAATTCCAGTGCCTCATATTATAATTATTATATAAGCAACCTTCAAAGGGGCTTCAACTTGGGGGGCCTTAGCAGGGGTCTCAATATGGCGCCCCCTGTTTGTTTGATTGTCGAAGATGGGATTTTGAAGCGTGCCTTAGAATGTTCTGGCTATCCCATCTTTATTTGCAGATCAACACCGGTGGTTGACGTATATTGTCGATACTTGTCTCTCAAGTCGCTTGGCATGTATGTTCCATAGCATGAATTTTAGGTAAGCAGCAAGTAACCTATAGCGAAAATCAATTTGTGATCTTTACAGCAAAAACTTGGTGGATTCAATTGGGGCATGTTGACCATCTACATGACATCAGGATCCATCCCAGAATGAAATCCAAATCGTTTGTTTAGCTTTAGACTTAGACAGGACAGTGTTCAATGCATGGCTGGCCATCAGGGCCTGGCCATGGCTTCTGGCTGCCGCGCCCATTGGCGGGGAAAACATACGAAGAAATTCACATGATGTCCACATGCACCGTCCTAGTTCTGTCCACTATGTCCACTTGACAAATCAACCATCCCACATAGTAATTTGGGTCATGAAGCAATGAAAAGAAACAATCGAAATAAAGAGCTGCGCAACTTGGTCCGCGGCTGCGTTTGCAGCGATGGTTGGCAAAGCTGTGACTTAACGCCCCCCAGTATGGATTCCATTTCAGTTTTGCTGCACTGCTTTCCTTGGGATTGGCATCATGATATTCTCCACAATGTTTTGAATAGACGACCACTCCCACTTTGGATGAAGTTCAATGAAGTTCGTGTTCCTCCACATTTTCTGCAACACTGAGAAAGAGTCCTTCCAACGCCAAGAAGATCTCCCAGACTTCGATATTGAGAGATTTGACCATGGACCAAGCACCATTCTTGTACTGGAAGATTTGCTGACTGTGTGCGCGCCAGAATTCTCCATCAACCAGAAGAATGAGAAATAGTTTTTGCTTCAATATGACATGCTGTAATTTGCTGCATTGGCACATGCTGTAATTTGCTGCATTGGCATCACAGACAAACTTAGCCATCTCAAGAAGTTTACGAAAGTCCTTCGAAGCAACTGGAAACACATTGGAGCTCCACTGCTTGCACTCCTTGAAGGATTTGATCGTCTCGGAGACGTTGGCAGCGGTTGAAAGCTGAGCAGTCTCCGGATGTCTCCGGTGGCATAGTGTATGACAGCCCCTCCTGCACGTCAGAGAACGCTGTGAACCTTAGTAGCGTTGGACGATATGATTTTTTAAACAAATGTTGAATATGACTTTGCAAAATGAGAATGTTCACCAATGAGGTTTAGACGGTTTGGAGTCTTATCAAATTGTAGATCTCTGTTTTTTTGCATCTAACAAGTGAACGTGCAAGGACCAGATTGCAGACAAGTAGCAAATTGGCACCTCGTAGACGCTTCAATGGTTCCTCACATGAAGAAGCCATGTTGAAGTTTGCGGGATCAACGAGGTTGCTTGATCGGATGCGAATTGAAGGCGGCTGGGGCCATAACAATGAAAGTGAATGTTACAAAGCTTTCCACAAGATGCATTGCGACCTGTCTCTTCTTGTGGTTGGCAATCAGATTATGCGAAATGATGATGGAAATCCCAATCGAAACATAGCGCAAGCTAATTTCCCCGTCGACAACTTCTTTCAGAAATGCATGCAGCCTGTTCTACTCACTGAGATTGATGGAGAGCAGCAGACCTGGCAAGTAAGACAGGATTTAGTCGGAGATGAACAATGATGGTACTATCTTACGAAACAAATGTACATCATTTTTGGCTTTATAAAAATAAGAACATTGCCTTGTTATATATATATATTCTAATAAAAAAGGATTTACTTTAATATGTTAAAAATAGAAAATAATATTTTAAACACTAATATGCTAATATTACGAATATTTTAACGACAGTCTTGATACAAGGACTTGACGTCTTATATTTTTATATATATATATATATACATATATATATATACATATATATATATATACATATATTTATATCTATATATATATATATTAGATACTATCTATTTTCAAAAGTTTTTGAATTCAATGTTTGTAAGATCATTATTTGTAAATAACTAAAGTGGAAGCTTTTGGATGCTTTGCATTATATTATGCAATTTTAGTTTAGTTTGGTTTGAATTGATGGGTGGGATCGGGTGTGCAATTCTCCCCTTTAAGCTTGGGATCGGACTGATGTGTATCAGAAGATGGAAGCAGGTCTCGAAGCTTGGGATTGTTTACGACTAGTAGATGGGATCGGGTTGAGCTTCTTCCCTTGAAACTTGGGATTGAAATCTGCCTTCTGGAAGCAATATAGATGGAAGGTTGCAGAGAGTCAGAGACAGATGCAGATGGCTGCAGATGCTCCGTACATCTTTATCAAAATATTAAAGCTAATACATGGCTGCCAGAGGGAGGGGCCAAAAAAAAATGTGTATACTAGCTTTTACCTTGTTTTTTTTGATACCTTTTTTCTAGCAGCTATGTATTAGATTTAGATAGATTTAACATTGCTTTTTTTAAAAGTAGTACCACCTCTACCGCGCCTGGGTAGTTGCTTTAGTATTACTTTTTCTTTTGAATCAATTCACATTCAATGAGCTACGTATTATATTTAGTATTATTGTTGATTTTGTCACAAGATGGAGCTATTCGAAGCTGCTTGGAGAAAAGGAGTCGTGTATATAATATATGTATATGTATCTAAAGTTACCCAAAGATAGCATTAAGAATAAAAGAATGGAAGGAAAAGTACACATAATTGTACGATTCTACATATATATATATATATATTTATTTACACACACACATATATATATATATACAGATCAAAAAGAAGAAGAAACAAATCTCAAGTAAAGTATTCTCAATAAAGCGGTTGAAATGTTTTAGGTATGTGCTAAGGGATGTATATCTAAAGTTGAATGGAACAGAGATGTTAACAATATGTGTACTATAGGATATATATACATCTAAAGCTGAATGGCATACTAACAGGAAGGTACTAAAACGAACCGTGAATCTAAACCGCTGCATTTATGGAACCGGGAAATAAAGAACCGTTCTGAATCGAACCGTCTTGAATCGAACCGGACTAGGAATCGCATGCAGCAAGAATCGATTCAGACACGAACCGGAACTTGTTCCGAATCGGATCGCTTGGAATCGAACCGGAGCACGAACCGAATCGATACGAATCGCGGACCAGTAGACCAACAATCACGTAAGGATATTGAAAATAATTGATCAAGAACTACAACTTAGCAGTATTACTTATATCATGTTTTTTGCTTTAATGCGAAATGTCAATCTAGGCTTTCATTTCAATTCCACGCCCCTGCGGCCGCTGTTTTTTCTCGGCATCAGAGTGTCAATCTGCAGCTTGCCGCCTGTGCAGAAATGAGTTGGGGAAGATATTACATGGTTTTCACCCACATTCGCCTATCAGCTATTTGAAGGGAACAAAATTAATAGGAATTTGTGTTTGCATTGCAGGAAGGTCGCTGAATGCAAGCAGGAATAAATTGACACAAAAGTGGTTTTCTGGTAAGCAAACAAAAACAAAATCCCAATCGTTCAGGTGTTGGCCCCAGGTCTATATTCATTGGTTGCTCTACAATGTTCTACGCTGATTTTTTTTTGGTTTGAAACAGGTCTGAAACT
Organism: Symbiodinium sp. clade C Y103; assembly: GCA_003297045.1. Lineage (NCBI taxonomy): Eukaryota > Dinophyceae > Suessiales > Symbiodiniaceae > Cladocopium > Cladocopium sp. clade C. Next base: position 23,036 of record BGPT01003035.1, on the reverse strand, counting down.
CACACAGGCTTGGTATTTGGACACAGTTGACAGTAGCACTAGGAAGAAAAGGGGAAAAGGAGGGAGGGATGTGGGTTAGCAACTGCTGTTTCAGAGCTGTTTCAGACCCCTTTTGGGGCCTTGGTCAGTGTTGGGACAATGAGAAGATGATGTAAGGAAATCACTGGGTTGGTGGTAGCCAAACCAGACCGAACCCTGGCCATACTTATGTTGATTTTTGCATGAGGTTCTCCCACCAAAGCTGCAATTTACAAGGAATTTTCCCACCAAAACACCCAATTTATTTCTCCACTAAAAATTCATTTTGAAGCTAATTTGAAGCCAGTTTGAAACCGGTTTGAAACCATCCATCCAAGCACCGTTTGAAACCTTCGAGATTCCTTTTGTGAAAAACACGAATAGGAAATCTACCTGAAACCAATTCCGTCCGTACCTGGAGCCGCAAATGTGGCTCCAGGTACGGATAGAATTGGTTTTAGGTAGATTTCAATTGCATGTTGAATGTAAACAAGGATTTTTGTTCTCTTTTGCTTCTTGTTGATGGCCAAGTGCCCATCGACATATTGATTTTTGCAGGTGTTTTGTCTTTTTTGCTTCTTGTCGATGGCCAAGTGCTTATCGACATGTTGATTTTTCGCAGCTATTTGGTCACTCTTGCTTCTTACCGATGGCCAAGTGCCCATCGACATGTGGAGGACACAGTAGCACTAGGAAGAAAAGGGGAAAAGGAGGAGGAAGGAGGGATGTGGGGTCCCAACTGTTGTTTCAGAGCTGTTTCAGACCTGTTTCAGACCTTTATCGGGGCCCTGGCCAGTGTTGGGACAATGAGAGGTACCGTGGCCACCCTTATGTTGAGCTATGGAACATCACCCTTATTCATAAATCATCGAACTCAATTGCTTGTCTTCGCCTAGTTGTGGTTGTTCGGCCAAGGGATCTGACTCAAGGCTTCCATCATACGGATATCATCACATCGTTATGGAAATTATTCATTATTGGTGAATAATCACCTGGCTATCATATATCATAGATCATGTGTCCAGAAAATACATATATATATACATGTGTATAAATACACATGTACAACAGTATAATATATATATATATATACATGGATAAGTAACCAATGGTTATGATCATACGAAGTTCAAACCTGAACCCCAAACACTTTCGAAGATGGATCCATCCGGTATATTAATACCATATACAGATTTTACCCCACCGACTTCCATGCCACCTAAAAGATCTGCTACCGAAAGCGGCTCGCGCTTGCTGCCGTCCAAGGTGACGCCCGCGGCCTGTGCGCTGCGCGCCAGGATGGAGTCGTAGACCGCCTGGTCGTGGACAAACCTGGACTCGAAACGGCGATGAACATGGGGTGAACCAATAAATTGTGGTTTCACCAAGAAAGATGGTGATTTCATCAAGTAAATGGAAATTTCATTGATAAAGTTGAGATTTAACCAACAAGTGTGATTGGTGATTTCACAAACGAAAATGCTGCTTTCACTAGGAAAGAGGTTGTGTGCAAAAAGAAAAATGAGGGTTGGTCAATAAATATTTATGGGATTTCATGGGGATATATAGAATCCAAAAGGATATGAACTGTAGTATTCATGGCCCTTATACTCAAACCTGATGGCTTGACTAGGGTTAGTTAGGTAATGATAGCTAAGCTGGTGCAATTAACTTGCTAAATTCTAGGGTTCATGGAAGATATATCATATATCTATAAAGCTAATGGCGTTTACAAACAAACACATAACACGGGGGAACCTGTATGGTAAGATGTTTGGAAGATATAGGTTACCCATATTTGTAGGTTGGGTTCATGGGTGCCTCCGCGAAGCAGTCTCAAGCTACTTCATCAAACTCCAGCTTGCCAATAGTGTAACACATCCTTGTTACGAATGGATGGAAACAGTTAAATTCTTTGCGTAGTGGTTCCCGGAAAGCGTCAGCCGGTTATTCGCGCTTATCAAAACCAAGCTGCAGATGGCCGATTCGTGATGCTGATGCAGCCGCTGAGGATGTCGAATTTGTACCCGTCATAGGTCAGCTTGACCTCACTCCATGGTCCCCAATTTAGAGGAGATAGTTAGGTATAGCTGCATGGACTGGTAAGGTTAATCGCGGGTGTCGTCCAATTAATGTTCCATGTGGGGTGGGGAGTCATATCCCTTATCATGATGGGAATAACTGTAATTTCATGATATAATTGGGCGACTGATGGTCTCCTCGTCGAACTCCTCAGTCTCATCGCTCCACGCATCAAACTCGTCTGAGGTAACCTTGGCGATGTGGAGGCATCCACTTGGGTCTAGTTGTCGGCGCATGGTAGCTTTCGAAAAGTCAGTGTGTATCGAGCCGAAACTATTTTCTTAATGAATCTTCGTGCAAACCTATGTTTGATCCCACAAGAAAAAAAAACCTATAGCATCAGCTAGCCTTAACCTTCTGCTCCCCACGGCGACCCAGCCCAATGTCACAGGAGGCCTTCTGGCGCATTTGGTACCAATGCCACCGCTGCTCTTCGAAGGACCAGGAGTTCTCTGACTCGGCCTAAGAAAAGAGAATAACAATTGGGCAGAAGAAAAAACGAAAGAACCGTTCGCCAACTATGGTCCCCTTGCCCTGGAAATCCAAGGGCTGATTTGTTGCTGCATCGCTTTACAACCCTTATGTTGGGTTTGCAACGAAGGGCGGTTGATAAAATCAATCCCAATGCTGTAGCAAAAAATAACCACGTTCGGGCCTGCTAACCAATTGACCTGTTCCATACAGACAAATAATTTATAGATACTTCTTTATGTAGTTATGTATCTATTTATTATTTATGTACGTGTGTAAACCCCAACCAAGAAAAAGGTGAAAAGCATTTTCTCCATTTCTGCTGCCAGTTGCAGTTCCCTCTGCTGCCGGCTGCGAGAAAGGCGATGAAACAGCGCCGCTAGCAGACGAAGCAGCCGCAGCAGCAGGGAGCAAAAGTGGATCCAAGACTCCGTCACCGGAATGTCCTGGGATTCAAATTATGACGGCTGCAAAGCTATAAGCGCCAAAATCCCTGGTTATTGGAGTTGACCAAATTAGCTAGCTAGAGTTCTTATAATCTCCTGCTGAACCTCCCCTAGCTCCAGATCACCATCATCGCCTTCGCGGGCGCCACATCCTTCGGAAATGGCTCTTCCAGCCCCAGATACGGCGTGGGGCTCACCGGAGGATCCTGGGGGCGAACTTGGGAAAAAAAAACACCCGTCGTGAAGGCATGGCCCAGTTTCGAACTTAGCTTTTCCAAATTGATTCCTCTTGGTTTCGACTTGAAATTGGACTAGGACAATTGATTTCCGGAAGATTTCGTAGTTTCCACCAAAATGGTCTACCCAGCCATCTGCCTAACTCACATGATCAACAGATGTTCACGTTTGCGGTCAGCAGCACCTGCACCGCCAGAAGACGCATCAGGGCCGCCAAGTCGCCGCGGACCTATCAATAATGAGGCATTAGTTGCCCTGGAAATCCAAGGGCCAAGCCAGAAAAACAATGGGTAAGTCGGGTCCGTAGCACAGAATCCGATAGCTTCTTTTTGCATGCACAAGGGATTGACTTTTTCTAAAACAGGCCGAACGGAGCCATCATGCCAAGTCACCCGGCAGAAGCATTTCCGGCTGCAACACACGTGGGATGCGAGGATCAAGCCCATGCTGCAGCCGCACATTCCGCTGCTGCACGCGGGCTGCCATCCGCGCCGCATCACGCTCCCTGCACTTTCGGGTCTTCGGCCCGTGCGGCATCACTACCGGTCCCTAGATGCGAGTCTTATTTCAGGTAGCGTCTGAAGACGTGATCCGTGATCGAAATCTGCTTCTTGAACTTTGTACCTGGACAGATGTACTTCATAGTTTGTGTCACAGAATGGGGTTACGAAGGATCGGACAAGTGACCACGTTGATTTGATATTGGGGTTGCTCAGGAGATGGTTGCATCCTGCATTCTGTATTCCCCAACTTGAACCTTGCTTCCTGGCGGCGCGATGTTTGGAGGTAAAAAATAACAATAAACCAATGGCCCGTGTTCATGCACACGATGAAAAACTATGTATCCCCATGATGCTTCCGATGCTCGCAACAAGTTATGATTTACCTCCGTTACTCCCATCATTATGGCCTACATATGTGTTACCTGCCCTGGAATGCCAAGGGCCACAAGAAACCATCGGTAAAATTGCAACCCATATACTACCGATATATCTGGGGGGGGAATGACAAATACAAACAAAAACAATTGTTATTACCCGCTTCGGATCTTTTGGTATATATCTCTTGGACCGAACACCAGCTAGCGAGCGCACCTGCACTGTGCACCAGGTGTTGGTGGAGAGTCAGAAGGAATGAAGCGATCCAGGTACCTGCACGGCTGCTGGACTGGTTGCTGCCTTGACCCCATGTGTTGCCTGCCCTGGAATGCCGAGGGACAAAAGAAGAGAAACCATCAGACTTCCCCCCTCAAAATAAGCCATTCCGTAAAATTCTATCCCATATACCAGCAGCAATGGCGAATATCACAAACACGAACCAAACGGGAACAGTAGTTATTACCCGTTCGGATCTTTTGGTATACATCCTCGAGCGAGCGCACCTGCACTGCGCACCAAGTGTTGGTGGAGAATCTGAAGGAATGAGGCGATCCAGGTACCTGCCAGGCTGCTTTACTGGTTGCTGCCTTCACCCCAAAGTTACCATGGGCGGTAAATAGAAACAGGGATACATATATATATATATATATATTTATGTATTTATTTATTTATATAAATTGTTTATTTAGTGAGTCATGAATGTACCAGTGGAAGTCCATGATCCATCGAATTATGATGAATGTAAGCAAGATAATTACATATATACATTAAAACCAGTCTAAAAATAGAATATATATGTATATATAGATAGATATATATGTATATATACAAGCGGTGGGTTTGAGTCACATCATGTGTAGGTGTTAAACATTGAATCAAGGCGCTGGCCCCTAGAGCTGTAAACCGCGTGTCTACCATAGACCCTTTCGTCCTTCGAACCACAGTCGGGGTAAAAACATGGCTGAAACAGAAAGTGTGTAGGGGCAAAAGAAAATGGTCTGAAACAGGTCTGAAACCAGTAAGAAACCCGGACAATCCGTCAACCGCCACCATCCATCCATCCACCTCTTCAAAGAGTCAACGAAACGCATGCTGGCTAACCTGCTAGCACACGGAGGGCTGGTTTCTACGTGGAAGCGCTTGGTTACCAATGCCCTGGAATTCCAAGGGCCTTAAAATGCAAGCAATCAAGTGAGCCCTCAACCGAAGCAAGACGTGTCTCTATTGCGGATCCAAAATCAGTCCGTTACCATAAGAGACCACCTCAAGCACTGCACCATCTATCCTGATGAGACGGTCAGCTGCATTTTTTTTTCCGGGCTATCTCTGCGCACGGCTCATTCATCCTTTGTGTCCAAGGCTTTGCCTTTCAGACCTCTCGAAACATTGCAATGCGCCGCGATCATCTTCGAGGCTGTCTTTGCCTGCAATCGGGGTTTTCTATGCGTAACCATCAAGCCGGCATGGGAAAAGAGCCTCTCCAAGTCACTTGTACTTGCTGGGATTGAGAAAGCCATCTGTGCTACCCTCGTGAGATGAGGAACATTGCTCTGCTTTGAAAACTGTTTCCACCATTGCAGCGGACTTACATCAATCTCTTGCGCTGGCTGAGCATCATATGCAGCAATCTCTCTCTTCATGACTTCCGACAGCTCCACCAAGGCCTGCTCCTGGCCATCCGCATCTGGCGGGATGATGGGGTTATTCTGTCTCAGCCAGTTCTCATCAGACTTGCGAAGTTTCAGCGCCCTTCTGGGCTGTGACACACCGGGACCATGTGGCAACAATCTCTCTTGCGTTGTAGGCTTCGCCTTCGGTGGCTCCACTTGCTTCCGCTTCCTCGTCTTCTTAGGCTTGGATGCATCATCATGCAACAGAGCGACAAGAGGACGGTTCTCTGGATGCTGGAGCTGCGGGTATTTCTCCGCCACTGTCATGCACAACTCCTCCAGCATCTTCCTGGTGTGCCCCATGCGGTCGGCATTGCAATAGCTCATCTGTTTGAAGCGAGGATCGAGGTAGCTGGCCACATAGAGCCAGTCTTCGCCTGCAGTGGAGCCGAGATGCTGCTGCCACACCTTGGCCAAATCTTGCTTGAGGAACTTGCTTAAGTCTGATGCTGCCTTTGGTAGGCTCCGCACTGGCACACTTTCTCCGTGCGCCGCACGAAGCGTTGCTGGCACAGCAAATTGACGGGGGTTCCGATAGGTCTCAGTCAGCCGGAACCAGACAGGCACATAGACACTGGCCAAAGACTTCTCACCAGAGCCCTGGACCAAATCCGTGGCACGACGTAGTGGGTACAACACTGAAGCGATACCTGATGGACAAATCGCTCGTGACAGAATCAAAGCGTTAGCATTCAACCAACTACATGGGTCTGAAGCGCTCTTGCTGACAGAAACATCCTCACGGGGATTAAAACCAGTTTGAAATGCTCAAAGGCTGTGTTTGTAAACCATGTGACCTTCGGAAACGTAGTTGTCTATATATACATTTGGGTTCATATGATATACAACAGTTTCTGGGATAAGAAATTTAAAGAATGATCGACTATGACTTTACCATGGGGTTCCTATTGCCCTGGAAATCCAAGGGCGAAAGCACCGGATCAATGAGGTTTGCAACCAACAATGAACACATTAAGTATATTAAGTTCATATCCAGCAGAATCATAACCCCAATACTGCCGTTTAGATTTCCTAATCATCACCTTGTATCCCAAAGGTCAGGTTCTAACATGGTCTGAGGCAGCAGCCGAGACACCGACAGCTTCCTTCATCTGGTCAGAAGTCAGCGGCTCCGGCGCCTTCAGCTGGTGCAGGGATTTGTTAATCTGGTGGACTTTGTTGTTGTGGACCACTGTCATCATGCTTGTCAACGTCGAGTTCCAGCGGCAGGCCGTTTCTCGACCGTAGGCAATAAAAGGAATTTGCCGTTCAGAGCCAATTTTCTCGAGCCGCTCATAATCATCAAGATGGGTCATGTAGTAGCGCACCGTCTGTCTCAAAGGCTTGAAGATGGGTTTCAATTGCTGCTTCATAGCCACCCTTGCCTCATCTGGTTTCCTTCCTGGTTTCTTTTTCTGGCCAACTGGAACCTCCTCATCACTGCTGCTACTGGATGTCGAGTCTGAACTGGACGACGAATCCTCGTCTGAACTGCTGTCACCACCGCCGCGGAGAGGGGGCATTGAATGCTTGCAGCAAAGCTGTAAGGCGTGTGCCGCGCACCCAATTGTTGGTGCTTTGAGCAGGTTCATGCCCTTCCTCACAGCTGATTCGTGATCAGAGCTTGTCAGCAAGATATCGGTTGGCGCCAAGTCAACTGCCTGGAGCGCGTCCACAAAAGTAGCATGGTACTTCTCTCCAGTCCTTGGCGGTGGCACTGCTGGGGATGAAATGCAAACGCTGTGCAAGTCGAAGTTCTCATCACACCAGTTGAGCATGATGGCAAGGTAATGGCGACATCCTCTCTTCATCTTCGGCTTCCAAGCATCTGCCGAAAGATGAAACTTGATCCCATTGCATTTTGCAGCTTGCACTAGACACTTGACCTCATGCTCTATCTCCAAGATTGTAGTGTTCACCGCCTGCTGCAAAACCTTTCGGCTTCCAAGTCCAGAGATGTACTTGGTCAGGAACCGCCGGAAGTGAGGCGAGTCAATCTTGCGCACCGGTAACATCTCAGCTATCACAACGTCCAGCGCGAAGTCACGCATCACCACCGGGTCTATCTTGCCGTGCGAAAGACCCCCTGCCGCCCGACGTCCAGTGGACGCAAAATTGGGTAGGCTTTCGGGGTGGTGATCTCTGATGTGATTCTGCATGATAGCTGGTGTGCCCTGGTTGAGACATGTGCCATGGAGGAAGAGGCCAGGCCTAGCGCCTTTCGCTAGAAGTTCCTGCAGCTTGCTAGCGGGCGGCTGTTCGTCTTCTTTTGGGTAGCAAAGTTTGCAGCACCTGTAGTCCCCGCAGTCTGGGCGCTTCTCCCAAAAGTAAGCATGCACCCATGACCGGTTCGTCGCCATGGTGCGGAAGCTGATCGGTGCTTTGTAATTTTGAACATGCACTATTGTTTTTCGCTCTTGTGACCATGAGCAATGTTTCACGCTACATTTACATTATGCAATATCTCGGCCTGTGCCAGCCTGCTGGTCTCTTTGTTTGGCCCAGTCTGACTTCCCCCCTTCTGGGTATGAACGCAGCGGACAGGCAAACCATGTCAGTCACAGTCTGCAAAACAAAGAAATGGATGTTGATGGAATTTGCATCTGCTCGCTATGCAAAAAAAAGAATGGAAACATATCTGCTGGCCACACCTGCCCAAGCTGCCGTCTGAGATTCCACGCTCATCGGAACAATAATGCAAAGCAATCCGTACACATGGCACCTCAGAACTCACACGCTGCTGTCCGTACCCCCTGTGTTTGTTTTTGAATCGTCCAGGGGAAAGAAGGAAGAAACCAGTGGCATTGAGCTGCCTCCTGTCGTATTGGGTCAAAAGCTTAAATTAGGGTTGGCTGAGTAGGATACGGGTGACACGTAGCCAATACTAGTCCAGGTGGTAGGTGTTAGCGATGACCGGACAATGAACGGACAATCTATCAGGTACTTCTCAGCAGTTCGATCATCAGTTCACAAGGCAAATGTGAATAGCTGCGCTTGAATGACATGACAATGCAAGGCAATCCTGTCTGTGTCTGGGAATGCGTTCAGATACATATGACACAAATGCGATATCATCTGGGAAGGAATGAGACAAGAAAGTAGTGTTGACCCACTTTGCCGGGTGTGAAACGGGTCTGAAACAGGTCTGAAACCCAGCAATTTCCCTTGCCCAGCACCGTATGAGTAGTGCTACTATTAGTATGAGTAGTCGTCGTCGTCGTCGGTCCGGAAAAGCAAGCACCCAAAACACACTCTAATTGCAGCCATGGCGGTCCGGAAAATGCAGCACCCAAAACGCAGTCTGATTGTGTCCATTGCGGTCCGGGAAGACATGCCGCGGTCCGGAAAAGCAAGCACCCAAAACACACTCTAAATGTAGCCACTGCGGTCCGGAAAATGCAGCAAGCAAACCCCGCTCTGATTGCATCCTTTGCGGAAGGAAAAGATACGCAGCGGTCCGGAAACAAAGCACCCAAAACGCACTCTAATTGCAGCCATGGCGGTCCGGAACATTTAGCACTCCAAAGGCGATCCAAATGCAGCCAGTGCGGTCTGGGACATGAAGCAATACAGAACAGCAAACATACATTTGCAAGACCGGTGGAAGTTCAAAGTATCTAGTAGGAAAGCAAAACCCAAGAAGCCATTCCAAAGCAAAAGAAAGAGAAACAGTGACAGAGAGAGTAGAGAGGGTAGGAAACATTGAANTCAAAGTATCTAGTAGGAAAGCAAAACCCAAGAAGCCATTCCAAAGCAAAAGAAAGAGAAACAGTGACAGAGAGAGTAGAGAGGGTAGGAAACATTGAAGATTTGAGCGTTTCAGACCTGTTTCAGACCTGTTTCAGAGCTGTTTTCTGCTCTCAGTNAGCAAGCACCCAAAACACACTCTAAATGTAGCCATTGCGGTCCGGAAAATGCAGCACCCAAACCCCGCTCTGATTGCATCCTTTGCGGAAGGAAAAGATACGCAGCGGTCCGGAAAAGCAGCACCCAAAACGCACTCTAATTGCAGCCATGGCGGTCCGGAAC
>BGPT01003035.1:243-11592 GCA_003297045.1 Symbiodinium sp. clade C Y103 | reverse complement strand
GAAGATTTGAGCGTTTCAGACCTGTTTCAGACCTGTTTCAGAGCTGTTTTCTGCTCTCAGTATCTTTGATATCACGCTAGTAGCGCACTCTAATTGCAGACATGGCGGTCCGGCAAATGCAGCACCCAACACGCACTCTGATTGTGTCCATTGCGGTCCGGGAAGACATGCCGCGGTCCGGAAAAGCAAGCACCCAAAACACACTCTAATTGCNTCCATTGCGGTCCGGGAAGACATGCCGCGGTCCGGAAAAGCAAGCACCCAAAACACACTCTAATTGCAGCCATGGCGGTCCGGAAATTTTAGCACCCAACACGCACTCTGATTGTATATCTATTGCGCTTTTCCCAAACACTTGTCGCGGACCCAAGAAGCCATTCCAAAGCAAAGAAAGAGAAACAGGACAGAGAGAGTAGAGAGGGTAGGAAACATTGAAGATTTGAGCGTTTCAGGCCTGTTTCAGACCTGTTTCAGAGCTGTTTTCTGCTCTCAGTATCTTTGATATCACGCTAGTAGCAATGGACCTTCTTGTTTGACTGGAACTAAGAATAGTAACAGAAGCAGTGCTACTATTAGTATGAGTAGTAGTAGTAGTAGTAGTCGTCGTCGTCGTCGTCGTCGTCGGTCCGGAAAAGCAAGCACCCAAAACACACTCTAATTGCAGACATGGCGGTCCGGAAAATGCAGCACCCAAAACGCACTCTGTTTGTGTCCATTGCGGTCCGGGAAGACATGCCGCGGTCCGGAAGAGCAAGCACCCAAAACACACTCTAAATGTAGCCATTGCGGTCCGGAAAATGCAGCACCCAAACCCCGCTCTGATTGCATCCTTTGCGGAAGGAAAAGATNTTGCAGCCATGGCGGTCCGGAACATTTAGCACTCCAAAGGCGATCCAAATGCAGCCAGTGCGGTCTGGGACATGAAGCAATACAGAACAGCAAACATACTTTTGCAAGACCGGTGGAAGATCAAAGTATCTAGTAGGAAAGCAAAACCCAAGAAGCCATTCCAAAGCAAAAGAAAGAGAAACAGTGACAGAGAGAGTAGNGAGAGTAGAGAGGGTAGGAAACATTGAAGATTTGAGCGTTTCAGACCTGTTTCAGACCTGTTTCAGAGCTGTTTTCTGCTCTCAGTATCTTTGATATCATGCAAGTAGCAAAGGACCTTCTTGTTTGACTGGAACTAAGAATAGTAACAGAAGTAGTGCTACTAGTAGTATGAGTAGTGCTTCACGAGCCCATTATATTCCAGATATGTGTTGCCTGCCCTGGAATGCCAAGGGCCAGAAGAAGAGAAACCATCATGCCTTCCCAGAGGAATTGGCTATTCGCGGTAACTTGGAATCCCACATACTACCTATTTGGGTGGCAGTGGCAAACACAAGAAACAGGAACCTGAAGAATACAATTACTACCCGCTTGAGATCTTTTTGATGCGCAACCAAGCACAAGTTAGCGAGCGCACCTGCACTGTGCACCAAGTGTTGCTGGAGACTGTGAAGGAATGAAGCGATCCAGGTACCTGCACGGCTGCTGGACTGGTTGCTTGCTTGACCCGAAAGTTATCGTGGGTGGTATATGGAAAATGGTGTTTCACGAGCCCATTATATTCCAGATATGTCTTGCCTGCCCTGGAATGCCAAGGGCCAGAAGAAGAGAAACCATCATGCCTCCCCAGAGGAATTGGCTACTCGCGGTAACTTGGAGTCCCATATGCTACCTATTTGGGTGGCAGTGGCAAACACAAGAAACAGGAACCGAAAGGATACAATTACTACCCGCTTGGAACTACCAGTCCCGCCAGCTATTCAAGGTGGCCGGCCAGCCTCACGACATGAATGCCACGCGTGCTGGACCACCTGCAGAGATTTGAGGGACGCCCACCGAAACCCACAGATCATGCAAAGGGTCAAAGTATAGTACTATTCGTGACTTCTCATGCGTTAACGTACGAAAAAACGATTATGTATCTGCATTCCGACAGTTCCGATCCGGCACCCTGGTAATCCAAGGGTTTGTTCATCTATTAGGTGTGGTATAATCCAACATGTCCCAATGTCACGGCTCTTTTCTTCCAAGCTTTGTCAAAGGATGCCAAGTGCCGGCAATCGCCAACGTCCAGAAGTTGCAACTGCAATGAGATCCTCTTTGACCCTCCCAGGGAAAGCATGTCGCATCGGTGCAAAACAGTCATGATGCGTACCTTTTTTATGCCTTACACTATCTCAGTCATGTCCTTCTGCGATCCAGCAGGATCTCATCGCTAATTTAATTGCTGTCTGTAGGCAAGTGCTGGGCCGTTTTTGCGTAATGCAGCTAGGTAGTCAAATTAGCTATCATCCATATAGGTGTCAGTAAGTTTACTGTAGAAAACACATGGCCCTACCGTCAAACAACATATACAGTGTTAAACCGTTCCATTGACATGACGATTCTTACTTTCAATCCTGTCAAGAAGCGCTACAGAGGTGTAAAAATGAGATGGAAAGGGCAGGAATAAAGAAGGACATGATGGAAGAAAGATTGTGTGTAATACTCTGTGTGTGACAGAGCTCTGTGTGACAAAGACTTGTGCGAACTAGTCGTCTTTGAGAGAGAGAGAGGGAGGTAAACGATGTATTGGGAACAAATTGCTTATCAAAGAGCTGTGTTTGAAAGAGTTGTGTGTGACAAGGTTCTGTGTCAAAGAGTCGTGCGTGATTATCTCGTGTTCGAAAGACGTGTGTGTCACAAAGTTGTGTGTCAGAGAGCTGCGTGCGACAAGGTTTTGTGGAAGAGAGTGCCATAATAAGATACAGTCGGAAGTGCCACGCCACCTGCGACACAAAATGGAGATCCGTGTCACTCAGTGCCACGCCTGCCACACAGAATGAAGGTCGATGTCGCCAAGTGCCACACCTGCCACACAAAACGCCACGGCGTCAGAGCGGACCAAGCGGACCCAAGCGCGTCACCAGCCCAGTGCCACAAGTGCCACGCCTGCCACACTCAGTGACGGGCGATGTCGCCAGGCCCCACACCTGCCACACAAATTGAAGGTGGATGTCACCATGTTGTGTGTGAAGAAGTTGTGTGTGCATCAGTTGCATGTGAGTAAGGCGTGTGTAAACAACAACCACTCACTCAGTTTTTACAGAAAATATCTTAATACATACATAGATAGATTTACATATATACATGTCATTTATTGACAAAATCACGACCCGCTTCTCAACGCCCACAGCTACAAAAGGAGATTCTCAGCTGATGCTGTTGGCTGAAGTCATCCTATTTCCATTCAGAGCACACAACTCAGTCATCCATATCCGATGCCATGTATTCCTCGAGCGATTCTTGCATTTGGGACGCGCTATGTATTCATGGGTCAGTAAAATGCCCTCAGGAGCGCCCTCTTCGCTCATGCGACGGTCCGCATCCGACCAAATGCGATACTCGAGCTTGTAGATTGAACCAACATTCAAAGGTCCATGGGCGTTGGTGGCCTCGAGCTCAAGGTCTGCCAGCCCTGCACCTGAAACGAGGCGCACCTCAGTGATGGAACGATGCATGCACATGCAAATNGGTCTGCCAGCCCTGCACCTGAAACGAGGCGCACCTCAGTGATGGAACGATGCATGCACATGCAAATTTTCCGGTCTAGGTTGCGTCTGTTCTCATACCCTGTGCGTGTTTCAGTGCTTCAATGTGTTGCCGTGCTGTCTTGACTTCAAATAAAATCTTACAAGGAAACTCGCACATGAGAACAACCTGTTGGTTTCATTATGATCGTCAAAGCATCAGTCTCACTGCTCGTATATATATATATATGTGTCGATGGTTCTTGGTCTGGTAAGCCCTGGACTGTCGCTACATGGTGTTCATACTTGACCACTATTCCCAAATCCGTTACAATCTTCTCCTCCAAAGTGGGTTCAGGGACTGCGGCGGCAGGCTTCTTGAACCTCTTCGTCGGCGTCTCCATCACCGCCGTAGATGGCTTGGGCGCCATTGCGCAACTTAAACTGCCACCCTGCAAGACAGAAACTCTCACAACTGTATCTTGATCCCAAAAAAAATCAGCGATGTTGGCTGCAATGCTGATGGCCACTGTTGGATAGCATCACCTTTACCAATTCAACAAGAAACTATGCTTCTTCTGTTCAAATTTATGATCTGCTTCCGCAGTGACTCATTGATAAACTTTTTGAAATCCATGATGAGTATACCCACAGTGATCTGAAAGTGGTCTGAAAAAGCTCTGCGGCACTCAAAGAAGAAACACAGAATGGGCTGATAAACTTTGATAGAATCATGATAATCCATAGCACTCTAGGAAACTAAAAGTTTCGTTTTCTTCTGCAAAGTGATAACGGAAACATCAAGATTTTCATGCCGCACCCTGGAAATCCAAGGGTTTTTTGTTTGTCATTTGTTAGTGATGAAAAATTAAAACACATCAACTCAATAGACTAAAATGGTCTCAATGGCCCAAAGACACCTGCTTCTAATGTGTCCGTTTTTTTTACCTCTGGCTGATCTGTCAGGATCTCCAAACTGCAGACATCTTCTTCAACAGATGTCTAGCAAACCCACTCAGTAGAAGACAAGCGGAGAAGGAATACTCTGAATCAAATCAAACAATTCATGGGTCAAGCACTCTCTTGGAACATTCATTTGCATCATCCAGATCTCACTTGTCGTCTACGGTCCCCTTTGAAAAGCTACTATCATTGCCACCGAAAAGGCAGGCACACACGCCAAATGGCAGCGGAGATGTGAATCAGGCACCTGACAATTTCAAATCACTCACGACGTCAGCCTTGCAGAAGTGACAGCAGATATTTCTCAGCATTTTTTAGACGGACCACGTACTTGGATTGCCCATGACATGGCTGACCAATTCACATCCTGCGGCATCCGTGCCACTCTCCAGGGAAAAGACCTAGCCCAGCGATCTAATCCACATCCTGGGGAAGGCGTCTCTGCATTTGTCGCTTGATCTTACAAGTCTTGCACCAGCTTCCAGCTGGCAGACCTGTTTTTTTTGACAGGTACCAGCTACAGGTCTTAGATCTACTCACTCCGCAGGCGCGGCATGCCTCGCATCCTTCCGTCTCGCCATTGGGGTTGCGCTTGAAGAAGGAGCGCACACGGCGCGGAGACCACTCCCTCCACCGATAACCTCGGGAACGCGCTTTGCCTTCCTCCTCTTTCTCCACCATCTCACCGCCATCTTCTTGCTTCTCCTCAACCATGTCCTCCGGCATCGGCATCCTTGCAGGCTCCTCATCCAACAGATCGACACGCGGCCGCTTTGCGGTGATGGCACCCTGCGGCTTTTTGACCCTGAAGCGCTTTGTAGGCCGCCTGATGGCCATCAAGATCTCGTGCTGCTTCTCTTCGCTCAGCACCACCCAATTCACCTCAATGCGAGTGTGAGGGTGATGACGTTGGGCTTGACCTGAAAGAAAAATCCTCACGGGGATTAAAACCAGTTTGAAATGCTCAAAGGCTGTGTTTGTAAACCATATGACCTTCGAAAACGTAGTAATCTATATATACATTTGGGTTTATATGATATACACCAGTTTCTGGGATAAGAATTTTAAAGAATGATCGACTATGACTTTACCCAGAGGTTCCTATTGCCCTGGAAATCCAAGGGTGAAAGCATCGCACACGATCAATGAGGTTTGCAACCAACAATGACGACAAGAAAAGTTGTGAATCTATCCCAGCTGATTCCACATGTTGTCCAACTAATTCGTGTTATGCCCCAAAAAAATGTTAATCAAGTTTACTTATGGAACTGCCGTATGACACCCGCAATTATTAGATGCTTTGTGGCGAAGAAAAGGCTTTCCGATACTCAAATGGGGATGATAAATCTTGCAGGGATGCTTCCAAAAGAAACTAGCTTAACCGCATCGATGCTTGCTTCTCAAACATTCCAAGCCCACGCACTGCAAAGAGCGAGTGGCCCATGAAACACAAAATGACACATGCAAACAAATCAAATCCGACGCAGTAAAGTGACTGGACCCTTNAGCGAGTGGCCCATGAAACACAAAATGACACATGCAAACAAATCAAATCCGACGCAGTAAAGTGACTGGACCCTTCCGACGCACAATTTGCACAGCCGGCTGAAGACAAATGGTTTCTGCGATACGCCATGCGTATGCTCCCACACTGCATGTTTTCCACAAGAGATCCTGAAGCAGTTGGCAGCATAACTCGACTATGATGCATCTGGGCTCTCACAAAAGCAATATGGAATACAACATGGCAAACTTCACTCGTTCATGACTTTCCCGAAAGACGGAATTCCCGGAGTCCTCAGGTATCTGATGCTCCTCTTTGAGCGCCGCAAGCTCATCATAGGTCTTGAACTCGCAAGATGCGAGCCTGAGGCAAATAATATATATATATATATATATAAAGAAACTCGGCAAGAGACCTCAAACAGTTTGGATGTGTGAGGATCATGCAGGATAATGTATGATAATGATAATGTTGAAGATGAGAATGATACTGAAGATGCTGATGGTGAGGATGATGTGATGATGACGATGATGATGATGATGAGGAGGACGATGATGATGAGGATGAGCATGATGACGAAGATGAACATGATACTGTTACTGTTGCGGACGATGATGTTACGAAATCGCAGGTTTATATAAGGTTTAAAAGTTCGACCTCCATGTTACGCTAAGGTTCAAAACATGATAGACCCGACTATCCATAGCAGAAACCAGGGGACCAGTGCCAAGTGACTTTACTGCGCCAGTGATAGCAGCATTGCCACTCTCACAAATTGGAACCCAAGTGCCTGGAGGCACAGATGTGGGATACGAGCGTACCTCCATGGTCTTCACTCCCTGCCATATCTTGTCAGCCCACACGGGGCGGATGGTCAAGGCACTTTTATGCAGCATGGTGGGCCTGTCAGATGGCTGCGGAATGAAACAAGAGGCTAATTGCTGGACAACACGAGATCCACCATTCCCATGGTGAAGAGATTCAAGGTCGGCAACAGGCCTGAAACTGACTAAGGCCACCCTTCAAACCCCCTAAGCATAGACAAGCAACCAAAAACACTATGGCTAGGAAGTGCAGGTTAACCTTTGCAAACATATCTAAAAATCCCGGGAAATCCACGGGTGAACACACACACCATATCTAGGAAGACAATGTGCAAACATTGGATCTACGTACGGATGAACCTTTGTCCTCGTTTGTCAATGAAAAAACCATGGACAAGACTTTTTTCATCAATATTTAAATTGGTTTGCAACCCTTTGAAACCCTCTATCAGCCATTCGTCCAAGCCAACCTCATCCATCCACCCACAACGCCTTGACCAACGAAAATGCGAGGCATTGGCTAGGAAAGACAAGCCAGGCCACCTACACAGCACGGAGTGGACGCGGATTTACCATGTATTGAGGCTAGTTCCTAATGTGTTAACGGACACCTGTAATGCCCCGCCCCTAGAGACGCATGTAAGCAAAATGGGCGAAAATATCAAGATTTCCGGGAAAAAATGCTAAAGTTGCACCTGTCATGGCCTCACAGAAAGAGAGAAGGAGGAGGAGGAGGTCTGACATGGGAGAACCGATGGGTATGTGAGGCAGTTTCAGACCTGTTTCAGACCCTTTGGGGCTAGCCCGAAAAGAATGGATTCCACTCCCATCGACAGAATCCGAACCAATATTCAACCTATCATGTAATTTTGATGCTGGGTTCCGGTTGCCCTGGAACTCCAAGGGCCACAAATATTTAACATCAACTGTTTGATTACAGTATATAAGAAATATACTTGAAGCAATGCTCAACGCAAGGCCAACGTGGCCAGGACCACGCACGAAATGATTCTGATGCAAAATTATTATTTGTCCTGCTTGCACCTTGGAACTTTTTACTCCCCTTCTTTTTTGGGCTATGTCCCCTGGATAACCTGAAATAACCGATTTTCCCACCACCAGAAATTTCGGCACAGCCGGGAAAGTTGAATTGACCCAAAATATCGGGTCTGAAACAGGTCTGAAACCCAGGAATTTCCCTTGCCCAGCACCATCCGTCCATCCATCCCCCGCCTCATCCTAACATAAAGCCACGCGTTTTGGCCTACCTGCAGAGATGCGAAAAACGTCCACGTGACGGAACTGGGTTACAGTTGCCCTGGAACTCCAAAGGCCACAAATATATAACATCGACTGTGTGATTACAGTATATAAGCAATATACTTGAAGCAATTCTCAATGCAAGGCCAACGTATCCACGACCACGCACGGGATGATTCTGATGCAAAATGATTGTTTGTCCTGCTTACACCTTGAACTTTTTACTCCCCTGCTTTCTGGGCTATGTCCCCTGGACAACCTGAAACAACCAATTTTCCCACCACCTATAACTTTCGGGAAAGTTGTATCGACCCAAAATTCCGGGTCTGAAACAAATCTGAAACCCAAGAATTTCCCTTGCCCAGCACACTCCGTCCATCCTCCCCTGCCTCATCACACGGCATGATGCCGCAAGAGCCCGCGGCCCATCGCAGGAAAGTTCGCAGGATTTGTCTTCTATCCTAAATATATGATATACATATACCCGAAAAAAAACAAGTTTTCATATTTCAACCCAGAAAAAAGGTAGGCCTAATATGTGGCAAATGTATGTATATATATATATATATCTATCTCTCTCTATATATATATATATATCTATATTTATATATATATATATATGTATATATACATTCTCTAATATACTATGTGTGTGCAAATATGGAACCGGGATGTATGCAATCGACACAAGTAAGGAACCCCTTAGGAAAGAACTGACTGACCGAAGGAACCGAATCGCTGCGAATCGAAACGGTACATGAATCGCAGACGCAAGAATCGAAAACCAATTCTTTCCAAATCAATTCTTTATATAAGCAACCGAACCGAAATCGCCAAAAACGAATCGGTACCACCCTGTACTAACATCATATACATCATATATGTTAACAATATGTGAACTTTACAGATGATATGTTCGAAATATTGAATTTCTACAAGCGTGGCAAAACTGGGCCCGTATGTCCAACCTTTCTGTTAGTAAAGGGGTGCCAAATCGACACCCCTTTTCCGAATTGGGGGTGCCAATTTGACACCCCTTATACCCCACCAAAAACGTGTCAATTTGTGTCGTTTTTGGCTGGGCAACCGACGATTGGCCCAAGAGACACAGAACAAGAACGGGCATTTTTTTTGCTTTTGCAGGTCTGGGGCTCTGTGTGTTGCATTTTGGGTAGAAACCCGGTGATTCTAAATGGGTGTCGCACATCTTTCCTCTCTGTGAGTTTGTAATGCTGTTTAAATGCGGCTGCTTTGCATCAAGGGGTGTTTCAAGTGGAAGAGTCACTGGATCTACTGTCAAATGCCTCAGATTTTCTGACCAGGCTGGCTTTGAAGAGTACAGGGCCGAGCAGTCCAAGGGCAACAGGACTGTGAAAAATGGGACGTCCAAATGTTCTTCGTGTGCATTCTGGTCATGCCGTGAGCTGCTGCGCTAATGTGCCCACCAAAGCAGAAGAGTTGAGATGTGCGGCCATCCTTCAATTGCTCATCAAACTATTTTCAATTTCTGGCAACCCAAGGTTTAAGACTAGGAAGAAACATGAAGCCGGGCGAAATTTGAAATTTCCTGGGGCGTTCTTGAAAATCATTGCGCTCAGTGGTGCTGATCTGGATGGCCATTAGCTGTTGGTAGCTATTGCAGTTGGGATCAGGCTCGGCGATCTTCTGGGCAAAGCAAGGAAACAACCCTGTGCAGTGGTGCATGTGTCGGGCTGATAACGTGTGATGGGCGAGGCGAACCGACTAGTCATGCCTTGTTTTCCTGTCCAACATGGTATTTGAGTTTTTACAAAGGGCAATACTTTTTTTTGAAAACAGCACCAAAGTGCTTAGAGTTTTGCATGGTTGACAGCAATGTTCGACTTATGCATCGTCACGCGATGCTCAAATCCATCCAAGAGCTGATGGCACGTCTGCAATGATGCTGAAAAAAGGAGCAAGGCCGCAGCAGCCAGTAGCAATGGACGGCCAGTTTGGAGTGGAAACAAAACATGGAAAATGATTAAATGAAATACATCAATTTCCCCTTCAATGCGTCAAGAATCAATTACATGATTGCTTGTGAGGGTCATTCGTTTATTTCAGCTCAAAATTGACAATTGTTTTTGTAGATGCCCAAAGAAGTGTCAATTTGACTGGCCTTAGAGAGCTCAGTTTTTTGGTCTCAATATGGAACCCCTTTGAAGGTGCTGGTATATATATATAATTATATATATATATATAGATATGGACATCATAGGTCATTCTCTGACACAGCCCAACAGGACACAACAAACAGCGAGTTCTTTGGCACCCGGCACTCCTTCCTGGAAGCACAGCTGACACAGAGCCAAGAATCCCATAACAGCTCGACTACGATAGATATAGCTATGAGTCAAAACAGCCAAAAGCCTGGTTACCCTACCCTAAAATGGGTGGCTAATGGATGGTTATTTCCCCAAATTTCATGTAATTTCATAGGTTTTGACCCATCCCCATATCAGTAGAGGCTATCGCATCAGCATGAACAACGTCCAAACGAAATGCGCATGACTGCCCGCGGCACTCCTGCCGACGCCGAAGCTCAATGAGAAACGAGCATGGCAAGATAAAAGCGAGAGCCTCGGTGATGAGCTTTCTAGAGTCTTGCAGGGCCCACAACTCTATTCTTTGTCAAGGGCAGACCCCAGGACCGTTGCAGCTACTGACAGTGCCTTGATCGCAGCATCTGAGGAATCGACCATGGTGGCCCAAACCTGAGGCACAACAACTGGCCTAGTGGCAATCAGCAAATCGAGACTAGGATAGTAATAAGGAGACTAGTCGTCAGCTGTGGATTCAGATTTACTTTGTCTGATTGATTGGGTTGGTGAATGTTGGTTACCCTGACTTTTGTGAGTTCATCTGAGATTCATCTGTTTTAATGGAAATGAAACCAGGGGGGTTAGCTGTGGCATTAAGGTGAGCAGTGCTCAAATATTGTGGTCCCTATATACTGGCCCACATAGTCCTCAACAAATCAGGCAGTACTGGGCGCTGTGGTTAAGTCAACCCAGGCCGCGTAAAGTCAACCCACCGCATGTGCACACGCGTTCAGAGTGAAGTTGACCCACTTGTGTAAANCCCCGTTTCAGCAAAACACCATGTGCACACCACCAAACACGGTTCCAGTTCAACATGCTGGATTTGCACCAAACATTGCGCACACTGAGTCAATGTCATGATTTGGTCACCAAAATTGTGCATGTCAAAAGCAAAACAC
>BGPT01003034.1:15654-58512 GCA_003297045.1 Symbiodinium sp. clade C Y103 | reverse complement strand
CTGCACATGCAAGCTCATCCAAGTGAGCAACGACCAATCCCTTTCGGGTCTGAGATGTTTCCCATGGTGCACGATTCTTGCTGAACTTTTGCCCACTTCTAGAAGGCGCCATGGACAAGCACAAGGAAGGGGATGAAATGTAGGGATACCACCAAATGTAAATGAAAAACAAAAACCGAATGACCCAAGTGGAGGCCATGGAATGAAACATCAGAAATCGAAACAACACCAATAAGAGCAAAAGTGGGAATTTGGTTGGGGCCACTTCCCCTTAAGAGCCCCCACCACGTCACGGTATCCCACTGTTGGGCGACCCGGGGGTCAGCCTGCTAGTTTGATCAGCAGACGGCTNTGGTTGGGGCCACTTCCCCTTAAGAGCCCCCACCACGTCACGGTATCCCACTGTTGGGCGACCCGGGGGTCAGCCTGCTAGTTTGATCAGCAGACGGCTAAGGATTCTCTTCAGGACAATGCCTCAGAAATTGATCACGGGATTCTCTACCAGCCACATGATCCCGATTTCTATTGGATCTATGCATTTTCTCTGACCCACAGAGGCATGTCAGATTCGGTGGAAGGGATTACTTCACTATACACTCTGGTAAACGAATATATACCTGACATGGCTATTCGGCTA
The DNA here is from genome assembly GCA_003297045.1 of Symbiodinium sp. clade C Y103. Lineage (NCBI taxonomy): Eukaryota > Dinophyceae > Suessiales > Symbiodiniaceae > Cladocopium > Cladocopium sp. clade C. The sequence goes on along the minus strand of BGPT01003034.1, from coordinate 57,875 downwards.
TTTCTAAATAGTTGATATACAGTATATTGATATTTACCCATCAAAAAAATGTGATTTTATCTGAGTTTCATAGTTTTTTGTATGTTTACCAGGTAATTGTGGCCCATACTCCAACTCAATTCATAGCTCCATGGATGGCTCCCACGTCCTTCAAGGCTGCCACGGCCTGATTTCGAGGCATGGCCAGGTGCGGCCGCTCAGCCAGGTGACTTACGAGTCTTCGTTGCTCGAGGTTGATAGTATGTATGTGTGATGATGCGCGACGTTTAACAGTTGTTCCATGTGTGTAATATCTAGATAATTCTGGATATATAGAGAATAAGAACATACATGATTCAACATGTTAATACAAGATGTGTAATTATACTTGTTGCGATTCAATCCTGACAGAAATCTAGTGACTAGTCTGATAGTGCTGAGATCCTGCTGTAATTGCCTTGAACCAAAGCGACCTGCGGTGCGGCTGGTGTGGAAAACCATCCAAGTGGGAAATCACTTTCCTGACATTTCAGTGTTCGTCCCATGCAGCTCATGCCACGAATCGCCTGGTTCATGTTTCTCCACGGTGCTCCTTTGCGAAGCCTACCATTCCACGCGCTCATGGCAGGACGAGAAACACAAACACACTGTACATTGGCCATGTCTATGTTTCGCGCTCGGCAGGCAAAACCCGAAGCCTGGAACCAGCCGAATTGCTGAGAAGTGGGTTGTTTCATATCCACCGAAACTTCCCTGTGGCGGAAGTTGCTGAACATCTTTGCTCTCCCATTTCCAAGTGGAAATACATATATCATATATGTCTTTACCTTAAAAATAGAACAAAACACGGGGGTGGGTCGCTAGGCCCAACAACAAGACTTCACACAAAGCTGTGCTTCAGAAAGCCGTGGCGTAGGCATATTCTTATTGTGCAACACATAGAGTATGTAAATAGAGACAAAATCATACACCTGGGTAAATTATAATAATTCACTAATTTGAATTAAGGCCGTTTGGGGATGATTCCCTATACTAACCATATATTCCAGTGAGGTCACAGTGAGGTCGTTATAATTTACCTAGATACACCATCATACAACATCAAAAAAAAAAGCTGGGTCCATCATGTTCCAAACCATTCCAAACCGATCCACCGGGGCCACCTCGCAGAAAGGCCACCGAAGGCATTCACCGGTTCCAGGTCGCGATTCCGAGGAAAAGCGAATGGAAAGAGGTCGCGAGAGCGAAGGTACTGCAGCGTTGCTATGACTGCACCATCGTTTTTTTTGTGCTTTTTCTTTTTGTTCGAAAAAAATGCCCAACACCATGCTGCAACCAACAACTAAATGTTAATGGGATCGATCATTTAACAAATGTGAACAAAACACCAGGGCTTCGCACATTTGAACCAAAAGAAGACAATGTAAGGACAACGCTGGGACAAAAATGGGGATGAACAAATCATGGGATGGACGGGATTTTCCAGGGTTGCCAAATCATGAAAACAAACAAAACTATTACATTTGTCAAGTTTGCAACCGCCGCTTACTGCTTTCGAAAGCTTACCCGCACAGGGCGACGCGAACAAGACCTACGAATTATATTTTCGCGCAGAGGCATTCACAAAAAAAGACATAGCAGCATCATGTTTTCACAAAGAGCCTCAAGAACTAGTCACCTGTTGGCACATCTCCAAAATCATCCAGTGAACCAGCTCATTGTCTCTGTCTGGACGGGTTGACTGCGCAAGCGACATGGAATGCTCCACAGTCTTGGCGTGGAAGTTCCAGGTCGTTGGAGTGTACCAGCACCACCAGGAACTCGGGCAACCAACTGGGATAGCTCCAGCAGTAGATTTCCCCCTAGGTGTTTTATAGGGGATATTGATATAATCCTACAACGAGATCCGGCAACGGGAGATCTGGTGTCTGAAAACTGGGTATCCCCAAATCTTCTGGTTATTCGTACTATGTCCCCATGCAAATTGACTTCAATTGGCTGCAACTTGGAGGGTTGAATTCCCATTCTTTGACAAACTCATGGCAATGGCGATTTTCAGTTGCCAGGTTTGATTGCGGACATCCATCCAACAGTTGGCTGTGGATGGCTTTGGGCCATTTCTACCCTTGCGCATACCTCAAGTCTCAACAGTGACCTACTTGGACGATCCCTGAAGAGGTGCAATGATATTAGTTGGGGTAGAACCAGTTGTACACATATACTGTACATACTCATATTACGTATAGTGTAGAGAAAAGAAAAGGAATGGACAACATCAGAAAATGCTCATCTATCACATCCGAGTCCATATCGCCGGTTGGTTGTACGGCTTCCTGGTAGTCGCTAAAGCAAGGTCATGACATGGCCATGACATGCCGGTCCACACACGCCGGCGGAGCGACTGACGCACGTCACATAAGTTTGAGATCACACAACGGGATGATGGAAAGAGATACCGTTTTCTTGGATCCAAACTAAAAGCGATCCGAAACTCCAAACAATCCAAACCTGATCTACTATCTTCTTTTCTTTGCCTTTCAAAGTTCTTTTCTGAATCACTATAAAAACAAGTTTATCTTCATTCACGTCAGTCCATTGACCACGTTCTTGGTGAACCAACAAAAAATTGGAGTCACCAGCATTGAAAAAGCGCCATCCATTTCCAGTTTCGGTATCTGCTGGGCCTGACCTCCCGCACCTGTCTTTGTGCCTTAGTGTTGTGTCACCCACTTTTGTGTCACTGGTAGGAATAGATCCACAAAAGGCTGGTCACTTTTGATGTGGGATTGACCAAATATGCCATCAACCTCCATTTAAAAGGATGGGTCAGAAGATTTGATCAGACCTTTTTCCTGGGAAATTTAGCTATGGTTCATTGTTGGGTTTACCACGTATATAATATACTGTATGTAATTAATTATGGTAAATCCAGCAACAAACCAACTAATACGCCATCCCCAAGATGGGTCGATGAAATTATGTAGATCCCTGCAACTGGGATTGGTTTCTGAGTGAATCTGGTGATAAACACCAGGTTGGTTTCAGGGGAAGGTTGAACCCGAACGCCATGATTCTTGCCATTGAATATTGGGTCTGTCGCACCATTTTGTCTCTTTCTAACATTGATTTCGAGCTAGTTACAGCTAACATGATGCCCCCGTTCTCCGCGATGCCCAAAGTTATCGGATCCATGATGAGGAACTAAATCATATCCAAGGAAATATCCCAATTATAGGGTGTTGGTTGCAACCCATTTACTATAAGCATTTACTAACTTTTAAAAATGGTAAATTCACCTTTGAAAAAACAGAACCGTAGGCATTAAAAAAAAACTTTCTATCTGTTGTGGGGTTACATATATGCCATATTATGTTGCATATCCCAAGAAATATCTCATTAATTACATCCCCATCATACACTTCACTATATATGTTCATTCAACATTGATTGGTTGAGCATTGTAGATATATTATATTCGTGTAAAAGCATCTTGAATATAAATATCACCAATCATGTCAACCCTGGATTAATAAACCCCAAACGGCTGTGTGTGTGTGTGTCTGTGTGTGTGTGTGTTTTTGTTTAAAGGGGGGAGAACCAATTTTCAGTATCATATGATCATGCATTATCATTAGTTGGAGGGTACCCCCAAAGTTAATAAACCATGGTTTGTTAATAGAATATACCACGATATTCGTTGGTGAAGTCCCTCTTTCAGGGACAAAACCAGTCACCATTCCCTTCACCGCGTTTCCAGGCATCCACACCCCAGTCAGACCCGGGTAGCCAGCTGTCTGCACCAGTGCGGAGGCATCCCGAGACTATATATACCATTATATACCTGTAAGTTGCATGTGTAGACTTATGTGTATGTATAGACAAACAAATTGAATTAATGTATGTGTGTATGTATATATATATATATGATTATAACATATTCTGCATACATATACATATGTGAATATATGCAAAGCTATGAATGATGTGTGTGTGCGTGTGTCATACCGTGCTTGTAAATATGTATGATGATCAGTGCTATACGTATACATGTATGTCTGCTGAAATGGACCAGAACAGAATGGTCGTCATATTGGGATGTTCATCTACCAAGGTTTGGAGTTCTTTGGTATATTGGCCTGTAGATGTGTATATATATATATATGCTCATGTATCTGTATGTATACATATATATATACATACACATTACATGCTGAACATCTACAGTACTATGAACACCTACTACAGCTGGTCTTCATATATAAATTCTATGTAGTTGGAACCACTTTGAACCGTGCCCCCCTGCCAACAGAGGGTTTGCTTACCAACTATCACCAAAACAACTTCCTGGATGAAAATCGGTGTTGTTCATGAAACTGTCTCTTCTTGTTTGCCAAATCCAATCTTTGTTGGATGAAACAACATGTTGAATGGTTGTGTGTATATAATGTAATATATACATCTACTGAACTCGGTGCTTTGAACTTGCCGGAAAGATCGGTTTGTTTAGTCAGTTGGGATCATCCTCCCAAATAGTCTTTTAAAAAGATAGAAACTCCTATATAATATATGTATATATATATATATGTATATATATATGTATATATATATATATATGTGTCATATAATATGGCTGGCTGGAAGATCCGCCATCTAGTTCGGGGATTTCCCAGCTAGCCAGGTTTGATTAGTGGAAGGTATCCCATCAACTATCCCACGATCAGCCATTCGTAACCATGATTGGGGATTTTTAACCCTTACAAAGCACTATTCGCCATTATCAATCATTTATTTGCGTATAAACCCAATGGCATAAACCATCCCCAAAATCACCATCAATGGGTGGGATTCCAACCATCCCCAAATGGTAGGTTTATGGCATTGGGTTGCGCACATTAACCCATGATCAACCATTTCCATGTCCATTGATTCTTTCTTCTTAGGAATGATCATCTGCGAGTACACCCCGCCACCCCTTCGTCGGGAACTCTCGGACCTGCAGGTGAACGAACACCTGCAGGTGCACCCCCGAAAATGGATCCGAATGGGCCTTCCTGAAATAGGAAAGTATGGTAAAACCGAGTAAAACCCAGAAAATAAACATGTCTGTAAACAGGTATTTATAGACCATACTTGGGTGGAGTTTTGGGCTTGTGGTTGTATATTACCCATGTCTTCACCCAACAACAAACCAGCTCCAGCTTTTCCAGAAGCAGGCGGTATAAACTTTCCCAAATTGGAGATTTAACTATAATGTTTTAGAATATATTATATAGTCTTACCACTAGTCTCTGAGTCTCTGGTAGAGATGGGAATGGACAATGTTCCAAGTATTGGAGGGTAGCAAATGGCTGCAGATTGAGTAAAGAAAATATATGAAGAGCCTCAGCAAAGATGGACTTCTTTGCAGATCATTTGGTACCCATTCTTGAGCCATCCTTAAAATCCGTCGCCTAAATTTGATCTGGAATTCGCTCAAAATAACAAAATGATGTTACCCAAAACCGAAGAATTTTTGGTGTTCCTGGCATGTTCAGAGTTCCAATTCCCGCTGGGACATCTTTCGTTCCCAGTTCACAGCAATTCAAACGCCTAAATTCTCTGATCATGGCATTGGTTTGGACAGGACCATCAGGCAAACGAGCAGTTTGCAACCCAAAAATGTGAGAGGGTTCCGTCACCATCACATCCCACAGATTTTGGTACAAACACTTGTTCTTGTCCATCAGAAAAAGCACGAAAAAGGGCTCTGCTGGTTCCTATTGACAAATGTTTACAGTATATCATGACTCAAGTGCTGCCTCCTCCAGAAATCAAACACAGTGAAGAAAAAATGTCATTTGTACATCATTCAAGTACCATTTGAAATCGGGTCATCCACTACACCCATCCCCAAAGTGGTTTGAGACAAGTTTGACAGGAATTGTCCATGATTGATGGTAATTTGAGGGTTGATAATGAAGACCAATGTGTCTACATAATAATTATGTGTATACGATTGTATATATAGGTATAATATATATATATATGCATATATACATATATACATATCATGTTGTGGTGGGTTACTAAACCACTTTGATTCGTATGATTCTGGTGATTCCCTGGTCCGGCCAAATCTGCAGCTCAGGAGCCAAGCCTCTGACAGTGGCTACCTTTAGCGGTGAGCTGCGTGTCGGACCTGATGCAGGGTCGAGGTAGCCCTGGACTTCGGGGGCAGTGCTCCGAAATGGAGGGGGGTAAGCAACAACAAATGGGGACTAACATGATGTGTGTCACTGGATTGGTCTAAGGGAAAATTTACAGGAAACCCCTATATTTGATGGGAAAATCCATGGTTTCCGGTAAATTTCCCCATTAACCAATCCATTGAGTGTACATAAATGTGCACATTTTTTGGGGCAAGAGACTCAACTTGGGTCCAGCAGGATTGCCATATTTTTGGTATTGGCCCAGCAATAAGCTTCATTTTATCCCCATATTATCATATTGTCAGTTGTATCTCATTCTATCCCACTATCTCCCACGAAATCCCCATATGGGGGTTTCTTCAAATGAGGGATCCCCAAGTCACGATGTTTGTTGCAATACTAAGTCATGGTCATCTCATAGTCTATGACTTGGATGATTTGGGGGTACCCCGGTTTATTTTTCAGGACACCTCCAGTAAACTAACATAGATGTAGCGTTTCGCCACCATTTATGATCCTTTTTCTCAGGAAACCATGGCTTTTCCACACAAATCCAATTCGGACTCCCGCTCCGGATCTCCGCCTGCGTCCGGGTCCGCAGCTTCTCCACAGTCTGCGACAGCTGGACTCTTAGCCTGGATTGTTGTGGATTTAAGCAAGACAGATGTTGTTTCAAGCATCAGAAATTGGGAACTCATAGACAAACATAGTGTTTTCAGGAGGGTTTACCAGCAAAACTTGACTGTCACCAATGAAAACGGCAGGTTCATCAAGCAGCAAAGACTTTTATTTCAGAAACAAAAATGGGCGATGCAACCAAAAAGGAAGGGACCTAACCAGCCGATCTATCAGCTTGAAACGTCTCAGCTCGTGATGTAAGCAGCAAAATGATTATGTAGCCATCACAACTTGTTTTGTTTCTACCAACAACAGGAGGTAAGGGCGAATCGGCGAACAAAAACTGGAAGATGTAACCAAGGAAAAGGATTGAACTGGGTCTTGGGAACTCAAAGAGCTAGCTACAAAATGAAGGGACAATCAAGGCGATAATATATTATTATATATTATAATTTTATATTATATCATACCAGGGGGATCGTATGCAGGTTGACCACAAAGAAAAGCTGGAAGATGCTGGAAGCTCCCACCCATTAATCTCTATTCATACATGACATAGACATAGATAGATTCCAAACCAAAACAATTATTGTTTATATACCTTGTATGGGGAACTCAAACTGGCAGGTCTGTCACCCATCCCAAAAGAATGAGGCGCACAAAGATCATCATCCCAATCTGTGGAAAATACCACCATCCAGTAAATCAAACATGGCTATCTGGGAAATCCGCCTACACATAGGCATTTTCATGAAAAAAGTATCGAACTAAATGGTTTAATTTCCGGCCAGCCATGCTTGATTACCAGGTACCAAAGGCAATCCGATCCAAGTCTTTTGGCACAGACCTATACACGGAAAACTGATGAATGAGGTAAAAGGACGATAAGTGAATTTGAGTGAACGATCCAGACTTAGTTCATAGCTGAGTTCTTGTTGGTTCAAGCCCCATTTTTGGTTGTTCAATTCCAAATGTTTGAGGATGTTAGTAGTTCTTAGATTCCCATTTCCCTTGGTAAAACCATGTAAGACACCCTCATCTTTATGCTGATTTCATCAGATATATGGATGGGGGTTTCCCGGGCTTCCTAAAATGAACCTACCCCATTTGATCATCCCTTCATAGATGGATGTTTCTGTATATTCATCATCCAGCGTCATTGGGGTATCCCCATGACTATGGAAACCCATCCTTCAATCTCCCCATCTTTGCAGCCGCACTTCTTCCCAGCCGCCAGGTCAGTGACCTGCTGGCGGAAGTTGACTCACCAAAGCTGATATGGGTTTGTCTGAAAATGGGGTATACGGTATACCCATAAATGGCCATCTAATAGGGAAAATGATGGTAGATGGATTTAGAGGTACCATATTTTCAGACAAAGCCATATGGAAGTTGAACGAACTTCGTGATCATTTTGGGATGATCCCCCTAATCCCAAGCAACATCTATAGTCACGTTGTGACGTGACGTCGTTATAATTCAGTCATATACATTTCAATTCAGACATGCAAATTATCCCCTAACTCTTACACTCATATGTATAAGTACGTCATGACCTTTGATGAAAATTGAAGTCTTCATTTGTGAGTTGGAAGACGCCACAAGTTGAATAATTATGAATATATAATTAGTGTTGATGGCTTTTCCAGGGGTCTCAACCCACAACCAGCAACCAATTGAATGACATATGGATTTGTCTCAAAATATGGTACCTCTAAATCCATTGGTTAATCCTCATTATCCCCATTAAATGGCTAGAATTGGGGGTATACCCTATTTTCAGACAAACCCATTTAATTACATCCATCATTTTTCACTCAAATCTCTCAATCTCTCATCATCGACGTCACATCCCGCAAGTGCACCTTCCTTTGCAAAAGGTGAAGTAGACCAGCGCCATTGAAGAAGGCCTGACAGCACCATTGCCCGCACCCGGGCATTACTTCAGACTGGAAACGTAGTATCTCATACTTACTTACATAGTGACAAATTGAACCCTCAATTGAATCTTTTGGGGGTTACTGCATACTCTACAAGAATCAATATAATCTATTTTCAAGGCCACCTATGTTGCATATTACTTCGGTGCTAGTTCATCTACAGAGTCAGGTTGCAAAATTAATATCTATTCATTGCGATGAATGATGTGTGTGCGTGTGTGCTTGTGCGTCCCAAGCTGGTGTGAAAACTCCAAGGGGTTACAATGCAATTGACTGCTTTTCACCAACCCCTTCCCCAGGCACTTGGCCCGCACACTCCAAGAAGTATGGCATTTCCTCTTGAAATAGAATCAAAAATATCAAAATGAATCAAGCATATCAAACATATCCATTCCCTGGATTCCCAAACCATTACATGGTTCAAAAGGCTTGTTGAGTGTCCCATTTTTGCGGATCCGTTTCACATCAAAGTAGATGAGTGTTGAGGGTGATAGTGATCCCCGGCTGAAATAGCATGAGGCAGGCTGGGGCATATTGTGAATTTCGAGTTTCGGTGATTTGGGGATCTCAAGAAATATGGTGCAAATCAAACCTAATTACGTAATTACCTATTTTGTGGGGCAGGGGCTGGTAACCACTAAAATATGACATGGAACCCGCAAAATGATGTAACATGTATTGCCTCTCAATTTTCGAGGTTTCCGCGCTTGAGTTGGGGCTTCAACTGCTGGAAACTGGCTCAGTGACCACTGGATTCATTTGGAAGCTTGAAATGCTGGCCCATTTTTGGGATACTTCCCTTAATAACCATATAGGGTAATGCCCAAGAGTGTGGGGTCCATTGGGACCAGAATCTTAATCCAACAAAGGGCACCTCTGCGCCAGGCGCCACCGCCAACTTCATGATGAGACGAACGACCTCACGTCATGCCATGTGTTCTGCTGGATGTTTCTCTTGGGACCATGGGGAAAAGGACTCACTACCCTCCAGTAACATCCAGTAACTGACATAGACATAGATGATAGATGTGGAAAAACCACCGTTTCATACCGTTTCGAGATCCTGTTCCACGCGGTGGTTCGATATTTCATGGCAACATCATCCTTAAATCAAAATCAACGAGGAAACAGAAATCACATTCAAGAATCTATCATAATCTATCATAATCTGTCTATCTATAATGTGTCATTTTCATGGATGTCAATGTGGAATTTTTCGCCAGGCAGGTGGCCAGGCAGGGTGGAATCTCGAGGTTCGCATCAGTCATTTGAGGTTGTGCAGCAAAACACTAAACCACCAACCACCAACCGGTGTCCAAGTTTATAACCTACAGGGCTTTGTGAAAAAAACGTACCCGACAAATTCATGAGTTAGTCATGGTTAGTCATCAGTTTTTCATTCAAAAAGATAGTTGGATAGTTTCCCTCATTTTCAAACAGGCACATAACTAAAGTGATGCCACAACAAGCGTAGAGAGTTGCAAATGACAACAGGTTGGTTGAGCCACTCATCCTCCCACCATTAAACCATGTCCGAGGCATGGTGAAAATAAAACCGGGAAGATACCATCAACCAGCTAGCTCTTACGGCTAGGAATTACATATGAATGCATGACATGTATAGGTATACACTTCCACACTTCCAAACTGCCCCTAGGGCAAACATGGATCAACCGGTCCTTCTCTGACCTTACGAATGCAGTGACAAGTTTGATCGATCTGAGCCTTCCACTTGACAGGAAACCTCAAAGCAGTTGACCTGGACATGTAGCCGTCTGAGACGAGGGGGAAAAACATCTAATTATCTTTGCTGTCCTGGTGTTAGTTTTGACATGTTTTGATTCTAATTTATACTGCCAGAGTCTTTTTAAAGCAATACTAAGCTGGACAAGGGGGGGACTCAATGCCACAACGTTGTTCTGTTATACTGCTTGGTTAATGCGGACCCTCAGTTCATGGACTATGATAATCCCCAAGATATTAGGTAGTATCACACCCTATACTACCTACAGTATCAACTAGAAGCCAGAATTGCAAATTGAACAGTCCTCAGGCTCAACTCTGACGACTCTGGAGTCGGCCTCAGACTCAAAAATCAGTACAAAACAGAAGATTAATGATTAATCATCATCAAATATCATCAATATCTTCGAGGAGATATCAGTGTCTTCCTTTTTGTCTTTGAAGTTTTGCTAGAACTTTAGGGAACCAGGAAGCCTCATCCGTCTGGCACCTTGAGCAGTTTCTCAATGGCCTTTTGTGCTTTCTGATTGCACAGCTGTTTCACAGTGCCGGTGTCCTGGCAAGTTCACGGAGTCCACTAAACGTGATGCCCCAAAATTCCATGGTTTATCATGTCCCCATGAAAAATCCTTAAAATGAGGACCCCAAATGGGTTGGGCCAAAATGATTTTCCAGATTGGATACCTCAAACAAACTGGGATGCTTTTCTGCCGAAAACAGATGAAAGATCTATATTTGCAGACATATAACATTAATTAACATGATATAAGATCATAATTACAACATATTACAACTGGTTACTCACTAGACTCACTGGAACTCTATAGACCGCGATTTTGGCCAATGTGGATTAATTCGGGGGTCAGTCAGTCCTGATGAATACCATTTTGGAGGGGTCAGTCCATCATTTTCTGCCATAAAGCAGCCGTGTTCATCCTCCCAAAAAGGTGATTCTCATCGGTGCAAGCAACATCTCACCCCCTCCTCGGCTGCAGCCGCCAGGGAGGCTGCGGCTTCTGCCTCTGAAGTTCTGGAGCTCCATCGGTCATGGACGACATGGAGGACTCTGTGTAGACGGATGTGTCCATATTCATGTATGGGGGTTTGTTGATGCAGTTGAAATCATCCAAAATTCGTCGTTGTTGATGGGGAAAACATGGGAAAGCCATGATTTTGGGGGGTACCCGGATTTGAAGAAACAGGCGTATGAAAAATGGACTGTGTACAGCATAGACTATATTCATCTTTGTATTACTATATTATCTCTTCTTATTATTATTATTATTATACTACATTACATTATATTACCTTATGATGCAGGTAGTGAACGTACGTGGCAATCAATCCATTCAATCAGTCCCTAACCGCAGAAGCATCAGTTGAAGTTGACTATCTAGAGCACACATGATCTGCATGGCCCTTTGCGAATGCGTGCATGGTGGCTGTAATGAAATGGTTCTTAGCCTCCAAGTGATTCACCGCAGCAACATCTTGGTTCGAAGCTTCAAGAAGGAAATATTTGAACAGGATCACTTTATATCACTTTTAGGAATTCATTTATTCGCCCGCATCACCAGAATTCCAGCTTAGTTCAGCCTAAGCGTGACGATACTCGGAAGATCATCCCCACCAGGCAACTACTTAGCACCTGCGATCCATGGAATGATCCCCCAGCCTGTGCTTGGGTGTCGTCGGCATTGTGAGCCTCAAACAGCAAACCACGAAATGATTTGAAGACGAGTGGTGAAAATAATCATGGTTATGGGAGTTATTGGAGTCCAAAAAGAAAAGTTGGCTACATCACAACTGGGATGACGATACTGAATCCAACCAAAGCCTCTGTGGTTCAATGCATTTTGACTCGTACCAATCAAGGGACAGAGTGAAAATGCTGGGCCCAGAAGACACATCAAAAATCAAAACATCTCAAGACAAAGGGGACTTTGCACAAACAAACCGTCATCGATCTTGGAGCGGCTGGCCTGTACCGGTAGGGAAGGTTATGATCTAGCGGTTGGGGCCCTCACTGCGACAATGATCTCAAATCTCTCTGGATCATTGGAGATTCTAAACCAAAAAAAACAGGTCTGGAGTGTGGGGATGGTCTATGGATATTCATCAGGGGGGCTGATGGTTTCAACATGTTTCAACCCATTCCCGGAATATGAGTTGATCAGGGTCATCCCTGAAGGAGAATTCAAACGTCTTTGAAGATTAACTAGATGATTGGTGTTGTACCCTACGAGTAACCCTTGTGGTTGCTGGTCAAAGCATACTGTTTAATGGTTGGTTGAATCCTTCAATCCACATATTTTCATATACATATCCTATGGTTACGACGTTTTCTGAAGGTCGGATCACTCCCGATATTTGTTGGAAACGTCTGAAGTCCACCACCATCGGGTCCCAAACAGCATCAATGATCGGTTCCAAAAAGGCGTTCTCACTTGGAGCGACCTTGCTGTCGGAGGTGCAACGGAACAAACGAAAAACCGCCGTGCCTGGAATTACTTCGATGGCCCATGGAGTTGATGAACTACTTAGTAAATGGCTGATAATTGGGATATGTAACCATTTACTAAGTAGTATCTAACCATTTACTAACCAATTAGTAGTAATCATGGATTGTAACCTTACTAACAAGGAATCGCTAATCCCATGGCCCATCTAAGCAGGAAAACCGTCCATTTTAGACAGTGAAAGCTGTTCTTTTGGGGTGAAATCCTATATCTTTTGAAGGCTGGAACCGGCCAGCTCTAGGCAGCCCTTATGGAAAAGCACCATGTTTCATATTTTACATAGGGAAATAATCTATACATGGTCCATTTTTAATAGCTATGTTAGTTGACTGGAGGGTATACCGTCCCATGTTTGAACAAGCTCGGTGGAACTTGGTCAACTTTGAAAGGATCGGGGACCCGCTGATCTACCCCAAGTTAGGCCACCCGGCAGCCGGTCCGTGTCTAACGGCATTCTCGGCAACCTCGATCACCTCGGGAGAAGCCCAGCGGGGTGTTTTAGTGTGGCAACTTGATGTAATCCCGTGCTCCCATTTTCGACCTTGCCAGGGTTCTATTGGGGCGATCAGACCTCCAGAGTCCATGGCAACATCATGACCATAATGACTCCATTTTTGGAATGGAAAATTTTACCAGACTAAGCCGGAATGGATAAACTTCTCATGGAAACGGGCAAGAAAACACGTGTCTGAAGATCCAGATATAGCTGTTGTTCTGAATGGTTCTATGTTTCCGGAAATGCTGAAACCTGAATCTATGAGAATCATTGAGAATCTGTGACCATCATCAACTGGTTGGTGGTTTTAACCCATCCATACCCATCCGATTTGCTCGCCAGTTCAACAAATCATCCCAGTTTTATGGTGGAAAACACAATAAAACTAAAACCACCCGTGAAAATCTTGAGTTGTTTTCGTCTCAGCATCCGCACCTCGTCGCTTGGAATCTCTGTGTCTGGTGAAACGTCGGCCTCTGCCTGGTGCCATCTCTGATTTTCACGAGACAAACCATCCAAGGGAAGCAATGCATCAATAGAAAATATGTTGTTTGACTTGCGTCACTTCTTCTGAAGGGTCAAGACAATGACATATACTACAGTAAGAGGTACATATTTAGATTTGGTGAGATGAAGAGAGGTAGCTCCTGGGGGTGTGTCTGAATATACTGTGTATGTGTATACATATATATAATTTATATATACAAATATATATAATATATATATATATATAATATATATATTATATATATATATACATATTATACATCATTATGCTATGTCAGCACACATACATCTATAACATTAAAACAACCCTGATTGATCTTCAGGACAGCAGCTCCACCTTCAGTTCCAAGGGCAATCCAGTGGTCAAGTCCTGCTTCAGCAGTCGGAACCTCTCCAGCACGTTTTCCGCGTGTTGGCTCGTTTCGCGTGCTTTGGAGGACTGTCTGGAGACCTGGTATCCTACAAATTGCAGGTGAACCAACAAACGTCTTTGTCCGAAAATGGGGTATACCCAAAATTGCCATTTTCACTTGGGAACAAAATGATAAACCAATCGATTTAGGGATGCCCTATTTGTGAAACAAAACTCAATCGTGGATGTCGCCAATCAAGATAAGGCTTTAACTTGACCAACTATGGTATGCCAACATCCAACAACCAAATTGGGGATATCGGCACCAAACAACGAAGAACACGGGTTTCAGCAACAAAGTGTAGGGATCAAAATCCACCAAACATTGGAGATTCAACCAACTAAACACTATACACTGGATTTTCAAGCAAGAGAATAACAGGTTTAACCAAGAAACGAAAGGGTTTTAACAAAAAATATGTCTTTTGCCTAAGGAAGATAAGGTCAAATCGACAAAATGTGAGAAACCCCCCAACAAAAATACTGATCAAAACATGTGATTTCACCTTAAAGAAGGCTTTGAGAATCAAACAACATGATTTCACCCACACCAGATTGTGATCTCACCAAAAATCATGATTTTGCCGTTGCCACACAAAATTGGATCCAAGAACATTCTTAGCCAGGCAGCAATGCATTGAAAGCGATGCTATCGCCTGCGGGATTCTGGAAACGGGAGGATTGCTCTCTTCCAACGAAGGAAAAGGGTTGGTAAAACAATAATAAACCATCCCCTAAATCACCATAGATAGGTGGTATATACCATTCCCAAATGGGTGGTTTATTATTGTTTTACCCACATTAGATTCAACAGAATGGTGAGCCAACCTTCCCGACAATATTCCTCACATTGGGATCAAGATTCCAGTCCTCAATGGGACAGTTGGGCTTTTTTTGAAATCATCAAGCACAAAAGGTCTGCTTTGATTCGTTTGTGAGCAAAATCCTAGGCTGCCACATTATACAGTAACTGTTCAAGCCTCAGTGTCTTGTATCCCGCTTTGTGGGGAACAAAGTGGCCAGGACAATGTATCGACGACAAGTCGTTGAGGTCTTTTTGCGGCTCAAGCGACGTCAACGACTGGCAGTACTTGAGGGAAATGCTATTATACAGCAAGTTGAGAACATGGACAAGTTTCAATTGAAGGATGATGTTGCATCCTGGATCCTGTACTGTCTGACCGTTTTATGGCTAGAATATCTAGAATATCTAAAATCTTCACGGTTTTTTCTTGAGTCACATTTCAATTGCTTTTTGATATCCGTTCTTGTTGCTTCAATTCTTTTGGTTGGTTACCCCCATGTTCGCTCTTCAAACAGCTCTTTCGTGGCCAAGATATCTCATGGAATTCTCATGATATCTCCATATGGGCGTTTGTTAAAATTGGGATCTCCTAAAACCGCTGGATTCCCAACAAGAAGAAGGACACGAATTGGATGAATTTGGTCTCCCCCAATTCTGAGAACCTCAAAAAATGCCACATGAGCCATGAAAAATACAACTATCCCATCCCACTATACTTGCTGCTTAATGGATATCGCTATTATGGGTGATTATATAGAATCCCCAATGATTTTGTTGGTGATAGTGCAACCCCCCATACTAACCATTTATGCCATTTAATCAACACTGGCATCATACCTCCAAGTCGATGCACGACCACCGCTATCTCTTTGGCCGAGCGATAAGCCTCTCAGCTGGGGCTGGCCTAACATATTGATACATATTGGGCATTGGGGAAACCCCAACTGGGAGGTGATCGTCATGCAAAATCCCGGTTTTTGAGTGAACAATATTGAAAACAAGAAAAGCATCTGGGTTTGTCCACAAAGCCGGAAAAATCATAGTACAAGTACAGTCTTCACTGCAATGGAAGACGTTGGTAAAGATTATGTTTCAAACCACTGGATCTTAGGGGGTAGCCTGTTTTTGGACAAACTCACATCGGAATTGCTGGTCACTCGAACACATTCAAACCATCTGAAACATATTGAGTAGTTGAGTACCCACTGGATTGGTGGGAAGTCAACCGTAGATAAATGATGATAAATGATGATCAATGAGGGATTGCGTGATCATCTTCAACCCTTGGCAATTCATCCCAGCACATCCGGCGAGGCACCCGTATTTTGATCTCACAAACGAGACCGTTGCAAAGCACCTGTGCCTTCACCTGGGCCATGGACACAGTCAGGTCCCCCCGAAACAAGTGAGGTTTTGGCCAAAAATAGGGTGGGAAAACCCCACAAAGTGTAGTTTTCAACGGAAAAAGTGATGATAAACCAGGGAGATTTTGTATCCTATTTTCCGGACAAACCCAAATAAGGCCCTGTGAAGGGGCTGCTGACCCCCCAACCCGACTGGTGGCGAATTAGACTCCCATTGTCGGGGGGCTTTTGGGGGCGTAGCCTCAGAATTGAAAGCAGAGAAATTTGAGAGGCAAAGCAAAGCATGATCATTCATTGCGTTGATTTACCCTCCAACTTCATGAAGCATTTCTGGCTGGGAAATCCCTCAGAACATCTCACAATTGATTTTGCGGGGAATCTTCATGGAGATTCACCCCCAAAAATCAAATCGTGAGGTGACCAGAGGACCTCTGGAAAATCCACAATCCTCCAGCATGATACCTCCGACCTTGAGGATCTACGCACCAAAATAGGAAATCTGGACAATAAACCAAGCAAGCCTAGAGCTAGCTACAGTGTTTCATATCGGAAAATCGATCAATAATTGGTCAATATCTACACCTATCCCATACCAAGAGATTCACTGGCCATCCTTTTCTTTGTAATACAGCATGCTCACCTCTTGGTTCTCTTAAAAGACGATTTATTCTTGGTAGTGGAGAAACCCACATGGACGGGTACAGTTCAATGGGGAAGTGGCTGTACTGGGACTAGACAAAGCAAGGGACAAAAAAGGAATTTCCGGTTGGTCGACACAAAGTGGGTATGTATGAGTCATTTTTTTAGGTCAAAACATGTTCTCCCACCAACTTGACCCATCCCTAAGTCATGCCAGCAGAACTGTATACTTCTTTTTATTGACCTGGCGAGTGGGGCCAGAACCACAAGTGGCTGGTCGTTTGGCGGCCATGTGTGAGTGTCATTTTGAGCAAAAACAATGACTCACACTGGTTGCTGCTTTCAACTCTGGAGGCCCAATCATCCCTTTTTCTCGGAAGATATCAAGTATGGAAAAGTTCGTACAAGAACCAGTCACAGCCAAATTCCACATAACAATCATAACACAGGTGTGGACCACACAGCTTTCTTCTTTGCCAAATCCATCCCTCACGGTTTGCTTTTTCCATCCAAATCATCCAATGTTCCGGATCATATTGCCTTGAACCACACAAAAAAAAAACCTGGTTATGCCTTGTATACGGCCCATCCCGGTGCGTCAATCATATTCCTCACATGTCTGGAGCGAAGAAACATGGTGAAACCGGCGGTTTGGTGTCATGTGATTTTTTCACAATACCAGTGATGTGGGCAGGATGCTCAATCTCACTCCATCCCTCGCACACTGGGCCTTCTTGATGTGTGAAACCGCCTTCTCTCTGAGGAAAGTTAGCCTCATATCCCACCCCTGAAACATGGGAGAAACGTTGGTCCATGGCTATGGCTATTACACTTCAATGGCTAAATTTCTTTGTTACTTGATGCCTATATGATGTGTTCGCCGATTTGCGGGTACAGTCATGGGGGTCTCTATTGCTATGTTGCGGGTCCACACGCTCAAGCAATCCATGGTAAGTAAACATGATGAACATCTGTGGTCCTTTAGGCGTCAGATTAAAAAAAAAATGACGAGTACTGAAGTTCAAAAACACGAATGAGGTACACTACACCCAATAATAAACCATCCCAAAAAACTCCATAAATGGACGGTATAAACCATCCCTACATTATAGATTTATAATTGGGGTTTATAATTGGGTTTCCCACATTACAGGATAGAGTGTATATTAGGAGTTCTGAGCTTTTGAACATTGCCCCATATGCAGGTCCGGCTGAAGCATTCGATAGCGGTGACTGGGGCATGGCTCAACAATGAAGTACTCAAGGAACTAAAGTAGACACTCGATGTGGCCATACAAATGGGTGTCTTGCCCGAAATGCTTGGCACTTTCACCCTTTGAGGGCCAAACAACATGTGAGGAAGAAATCCTGTTTGCAGGGAATTGATGGTCTTCGATCATATTTTTGTGTGCATTCTCTCCAAACTCGTGCGGCCCCAAAAATATGTAGCAACCTCCCAAAGAGATAGAACATGATAGAACAGTGTTTCCAGGATGGTATTTATCATGTTTATCATGTTTAAAATTTTATATGATTTTATATGATGTTTTATCATGTTTTATCCACATTTACCAGGTGTCCATGAGTATCTTCCAGGAGCAGGTTTTCATCGCATGAGGAGCGTCCAACTTTTCGGCATCGACCTTTGGTGGTTTCTTTGGAGAAATCGCAAAATAGCGTGCATTGTTTTAAAATGTTTTAAATTATCGATCAATCTATTATATTCTATCATACTACTCCATAGTATATGTAGATCTATATATTCTGAATAAAGGCATCATGATAGGTATCTGAATGAAAATAACCTATCATGATAATATCTAAAGTTTCCATGTCTCAATTCTTTCCTGTCACTTAAAAAGCTCAGAGGCTGTTTCCCTTTTCCGGCGGAGCCCGATGTCACCAAGGGCTGGTCCGGAATCTGGGCCCCCCAACAATCGATTGCCAAGCTTCCAACAAGGAACCTGAACTCAGGACACAGAGTGCCAATGGGGAACCTTCTCACAGCCCCACAACCGACGGGACCAACGGGACCTCATTGGCAGAGTCATGAATCGGTCAAAAACGCTGGTATGTGAATTGTGAGCTGTGGTGAAAAGGAATCTGAAACCTAGGTTGTAGAGGAACAAACATGTTTCCATGGTCGAAACTTGGTAAATTGCCCATATTGGGGTATACCACGACCATTGGGATTTATTTCATCGCTAAGGATTCGAATTGCAGGATGGATGACCGTACCCCGGTACCCCACAATCCCCTGTGTAGAACTTGACCATTGCACACATGGTTTGCTGCCTGTCAATGGGGATCATCATCCTGTTGGATAAGAAAAAATACTTCAAACCACCAAGCGGTAATTTCGTGTTTTCGTGAAATCTTCGAGTTTCCATGTGTTCTATCATGTTCTATGGATATTTTGGGGCTAGAAAACATGCCATCTGCCAGGCTGAACGCTGGACCTCAGTGCTGAGATAGACCGTCTTGGCCTGAACGGATCAGCAAACCCGGAGGCTGGTGGGTTGGAGGACGACCCCCGATTAGAATTTGGATAGGCAAAAGATGGCAAAAGGATGAAGCATCAAATTTTGGGGGTACCCTATTTCTGACCACCCCACATTTAAATTTGTGCTCCAACAACTTACGTTTATGCCGTTCCAGTGGGTTTCATTCAACACCTTCTGGGCATCTGCTTATGGAGAATTTGCGCTCCATCCCACAGCAATTCTCAGGCCTTTCATGATATTTGCTTCTTCTGTTTTGGGTTCTTTGTCAAAGGTTGTTTGAGCAGGCTCTTGAACATTTTCCTGGACCCGTCAAAATGAAGGATTAATTAAGCAGGGCATAGCAGGACCTCAATGGAAAAAAGACTTCTCATTTTAGCTTGTGCAAGCTATTGACCTAGACACCAAATGGATCTGGGTCAAAGTCGGACAATCCCAAACCTTGTAGTGGCATAGTTCAATAGTCAACACGCGAAAAAGGATACTAAAACACCAGATAACTTCTGTCGTTTAGGTCCAAATTGTTGACCCATACAAGTAGCCACGGAGGTTGACACCCACACACACATGTTGAACCTCCACTAAGTGGCTCTCTGGAAACTTCGGAAGCACGTCCTGGAAGGTCGAAGAAATTCGAACTTAACTCAAGGATCTACTGGAAGTTAATTGATTGGTTGAAGGGCAAATAGTACAAATTGACCATGTTGAAAACATTGCTTTGACCCACAAAATAATGTTTCCGGTTTCAATTTTCCCTTCAACTCATGCTGAGGAATGGTGGATGAGGCAACTCTGGAAAATACAGTACATGAAAATATATGAAAATACAGAATCTTCAATAATCTGAAACAAATCCAGCAACATAAAGAAGTTCGGAAAAGATTGGTACTCTATCCGTTAAGTCATGCGGTATCAATAAAACATCGTAAAACCATGTAAAACCTATGATTTCACCAGTTCGAAATGCCAGATACAGCAAACCATTTTGGGACAGAATCACCTCGAAACAAACAATCTCCGGTTGGTCCAACTGTATCGACGGTCCAACATGGGCTCGACACTTGAATACCGATGCGCGAAAAAAGGCCAAAGAAGAAACCCTTCACCCTGTGGACAAAAGGAAACAGGTAGCAATCCAACAGTAAACATATCTACATGCATATGACGTATCCAAATACACAATATGATCAATATGTGAATATGTGTATACATTATAATGATGAAGAAAGCCTTGCAACACCTCGTGATGAGCCCCAACATGCCCCAATGCATGGCCACAGCAAAGTTTCAATGATGATTGGGATCTTAAAGAGCCCCATAAACATCTTTCCCCGCATGGCCACAGCTGATTGATAACCCTTTTTGTGTGGTGGTATGCCTCGGGGTGAGGACGTAGTATATAAATGAATGTAAATGAAAATGGCAAAAGAACATCCATGCGTTCAACGATAGGTCCGTAGGTCAACTGAGCCGCCACGGACCAGGTCACATCCACGGTCCCAGGGCACCACACAGATTCGTGAAAAACCAGGGCTGCATCTCCATCCCGGCTTTCAACCTGCGAGGGTCACCCCGGAAGGGGCCCCGTTTGGGTCGTGCGTTGTTGAAGTCAGAATGCTACGTATGTGAAAGACGATACAACGGATTGGTTTCAGGGACAATTTACAGGAAACCACAGGAAACCCCCATATTTCATGGGAACAGCCATGGTTTCCTGTAGTTTTTCCCCACTTAAAACCAATCCAGTGATAAATACACAGAAAATTATGGCGGTCGTTGCAAAGAGAAGACCAAAGGAGCCACATCTGTCTGTTGCTTTCTAGTCAGGAATCCTGTCAAAACCACTAGATGATACTAGATGGCTCTACTTTATGGAATATACATGGAATCATAAGGGGCCAATCTTGGATACCCGGATACCCTGCAACAAAATGAATTCTTTAGTAATTCTTGACTGAGTAGTCAAACGAAAAACATCCATTGGTTGATCATCACTATCCGATTATCTCAAGTAACCATGCCATAAATTGGAGGTGAACCCACCATTTTCAGACGCAAATGGTGTCATGTTGTTGGTTGCGTATCCAATCAAATACTTTTTGAAATCCCACCAAAGATCCTCATCTTTCAGCCCAAAAATGAATAAAAATGACGCAGGGTCACCTCCACCTGCCCTGACCATGGGAGCAGCCCACATTTTGCCGTGGCAACCAAGCTCTGTCAGCCCGGTGCTTTACCTGCGAGACTAATGGCTTCCCTGACGGCAGGGATCTGGCTGGGCTGAGGAGATACAGGGACACAATATGATGATGTATATGACGTCAATATGAGTTTGGAATGTGAATCTATATATATATATATATGTTCATGACATCGATCAACCACACATCTCCTGACAGTTTCCAAGCTGGTTTGGTCCCTGGCTTGATGACATGTGACTTGAAATCTTCTTTGCCCGAGCCCAGCAAGCTATGCTAATCGCGAGACGCGGCATTGCCGCAGTTGCGTCACCATCCCGGCTCCAGTTGTCGTGAAGGTGCCTCGAAAAACCCGGCCGTCCACCGCTTCACCACCAAGCGGTCTCCATCTGGGGGCATCTTCAGAATCCTCAGATTTTGCCGTGTTTCAAGCTTCACATCGCCAGAATAGGTCGAGCGTGGCTTGGGTGCCACTGGAGCTTTGAAATCCTTGAAGGCTCCGGCCCGGTATTCCGCGGGGAGGAAGCTGTCTAAGCGAGATTCACCACCTGGGGCTGGCAGATTCATGGCCATCTTTACAAGTAAACTATGGGTAAATTTTTGATGAATCACATTTAACCACTTGGATTTAGGGTGTACCCTATTCTGAGACAAACCCATAGATTTGGGAATACCTAAAGATCCCAAAGGTAGAAACGAAAGCATCCGCGAACATCCTGAGATGGGTCATTGAAATATTCTTCGACGACCGGGAAATGTAATATTAAAGGTTGCTACACTGCACAGATCTAACAACTTCTTGCCGTGAGCAACAGTTGAAGACGAAGTGGAAGGGAGCTGAATGTGGCAAACTTTACAAATACCCTGCACAAAAGTCTTGTTAGCAGTATGTCACATTTCGGCATTCATGGCTACAGATACATCTAAGGGGCAACCACAATTATTAAGTTCCAATTTTCACCTACCATTCACCTCAACCCCCGGTTGGGGATCATCATCCCAGCGGTTGGACTTCACGGAGGACTCAGAAAAATCCATGACAATCCCAATGGGCCCAGAAATTTGGTGGTATCATTACGTATCAAAATGGTGAAACATGGTGAAACATGATAAAATCGTCCAACTCTAGGGAAGTGCATGCTGTTCAGCCATAGCTATTGCTCTATGTCCCTCCCGGCAGCATACCCCGGGACCGAGTCACCCCTCTGCCGTGGAAGTCCAGGACGATACCCCAACTTGGAGGTCAATTTCTCCATGCGTTTTTCGCGCTCAGATTTCTGGCCCCAACCACCTGCAATGGTCACTTCATGTAAGCAAGCCTGACTTGATGCTTTGGATGTTTTTGATGGTTTAACTCTCCTGGTCTTCGGCTGGTCAGATTCAGATTCGTTGAAATCGTCTTCGACGAAACGCCAGCGTGTGGAACCCCCAACAAACTCCACTTGCAATGGAGAATCTTGACGCCGATGGCAGATTGCAGAGATCGCACGGCTGACGGAAGGAATGCGGCTGTAGCCCAAATTGGGTGCACTTTGGGTGCCCGCTGAGCGAGCCGAGTTTGATCGCTTCATAGTGACCAGGCTTCACCTTGGGTGACGTCCCATGGGCACAGTAGACACAACCCGCGCATTGATTGTGTCGGACATAACTTGAGTTGAAACTGATGATCACCTGGGACAGTTGGAGATTTTTGGGATGCACACATCAAACAAGTTTGAATCACTGGATTGGTTTATCGGACAATTTACAGGAAACCTCTATATTTGATGGGAAAATCCATGGTTTCCTGTAAATTTTCCCATTAACCAATCCAATGTTTGAAAGATTTGAACACATACACTTTTTGAGATGATGTTTCCAAGAGCACGGAGCATGGCTACTTGGTTGGTATGTTGGTGTCATGTTGGTTTTATGTTGATGGTATGTTGGTTGCTTCAAATATCAATCACTGAATTATGTTCATGTTACTTTTCACCTAGTTCTGGTATGCTTCACAGGACTGCGTATGATTTTAGTTTTACTGTAGGTTTGGTGTACCCCACTGAACAAATGGGTTTATGCCTGTGTGTCACAACCTATCAGGTAAGACTTGGTAAGACCGACAAAATGCTTTGTTTCAGAACCCTTAACCAGCAAACATGTGTGGTTCATCAAGCCCGATCTTTCTAACCTGGTAATCTAACCAGGCAATGAAATGTTCCGCCTATATTGAGGTTTCCTAGAATAGGGGTACCCCTAACTCATCCATTTTAATAGGGTTTTTGCACCATAAACCATCCATTTTGGGGTATCCCGGTATCCGCATTTATGGAAACCCCCCTTATGGGTGGTGATGTTCCTTTTTTCCCATGCCACATGCCAGGTCAGATTACCATGGAGACGACCCTGCCACCCTGCCACTATGTTACATAGGCACATCTTATATACAGTGTGTATATGATATGGAGAAATATTATATGAAAAGTATATGTAATACCATACACATTTATTGTATTATATTGTATTACATGTAACAGAATATATATATATATACACGTGAATCATCAATGAGATATATACCATAATTACATAGCACATCTGCACATATTTCTCCGCCATGGACATGGTGATGGCATTGACTCCGTCCTCTGACCAGCTCCCGTTGAAGCATTTCTTCCAGTCACGGGGCGCCAAAACCTGCACGAATCCAGGTGCATGGCTTGCCCTGAAAAAAAATGTGCCATAGGTCTATAGATGTATAGTGGTAAACTTACATGTATATATATATATATGTATACATATATATATATATATGTATATATATAAATAAATATATATATACATACATACATGTAGACTTATATACAATCATATAGAGATAGACTGATGTATGATATATATATATATATACATACATATATGATAATTTAATATAATTTAACATTTTCAACACAACTATGGATCGGGTGACCAACAATCCCCAAAACCCTTTTTGATGGCCTTTTCGGGTCGTTGGAGCCATCCACCACATGATATTCTACATATCGATACACAAGCGACGAACACGGAAGTCAGCGAGCAAGTATATAATACTTATATGCTTATGTACAACTGTATAACTTATATCTGATTCATGACTTGGTGGTTTGTTTATCACTAGCAAAAAAATACAACATTGTGGGACAAATGGTGAGCAAATCTAATCCCAAAAGCTTCAAAAATCTAATTTTTGTATGACTGAGATGCTGGATATCATCTGAAGTTTGGAAATGCATGCCCTACATTTCAGGCACATGTCTTCCGTATGGGTCTATTAAGAGTCTTAAGGCTTAACTGCCTATATTTTTTGAAATTCGTGACATCATCTAAAGGTTGTGACATGTGACCATTCAATATCACTCCAAAATAGGCGGAATTGTCGTCCACAACCAATCCCTCTTGTTCATGGCTTTCAAAAGTTAAAACCAAACATGTTCTTCAAAATTGCAAAACACGGCGAAACACTCACTCCCCAACCATTCCCCAACCATTCCCCAATCATTCCCCAACCATTCCCCAACCATTCCCCAACCATTCCCCAACCATTCCCCAACCATTCGCCAGTTGGTTGAGCGTTCTCGCAGCAGCCTCTGGCAGATTGAAGCTCTCGAGAGGCTCAGGCACGTCTGGGTTGCTGATCCTTAGCTATCTGTGGGGATGCTCAATGGCATAGCCTCTGGTCATTTGTTACCCGTTGCTGTGGCAATTTACAGGTGATTTGTCTATGAAAATGATTTAGAATTGTGATTTCCCAGAGCTTAAACTCATAAATTACCTTTAAATTTCCAGAGGGTACAATCACTGGTTCAAAAGTCCGTCCTAAGGGGATGGACGATGCAGCTGAACAGAATCAAATTCATTCAATCACCAAAACCGAAAGGGGCTGGAATACCCAAAGGCAAGATGGGACTGTGTGAAAATGGTGCATACCCCCAAAATAGCCTCTTAGCAGGGAAAATGATGGGAAATGACTGGATTTTGAGAATTTTTGAGATACCATTTCCAAACAAACCCAGCGGAAAGCATTTGGTAGATCACGAAATCGACGGGGGGGGTTCCTACCTCGTTCTCCATTCCCATAACGATTGTGGAGGCCTGACCTCATTCTCCAACGAAGCACTTGTTTTTGATAGCTAAATGTTTTACATGCAATGCCTACCTCGTTCTCGGGATGTTCCTGCCTCGTGTTGCAACCCCAAGCATGGTTCAACAAACAAGGGTACGCCACAAGACTACTCTTCACTTCACCAAATAAAGCCATCACTCACTCAATTCTTTCCAACAGTAAAATCATCCAAGAGCCCTTGCTGAGTTCCTCCTGCTCCACCTCAATCACCTCACCCCGAATTTCGGACAGCTGACGTAATCCCTCTCACCACATCATCGTCCTCTCGATAGAAATCCCCCAGTGGACTTGGATATACCTGGCTTCGACAGAGCTGGAGCATTCCCTGGAGAACTGGAGCTGCGGAAGAGCCGCTCAAGAAATCAACCATGGTGGTTTGCTCAGTCATAGGGGTACCCCAACTAGCTGGATGGTTTATAATGGAAATTCATGAAAATCCTATTGAAATCCATGATTTCCCCTAAATCATCCATGTTAAATCCGCATTTTCCATTACAAACCATCCAGCTATTGGGGTATCCCCATTTCTGGAAACCCCCATACATGAAATTTGGAGGAAAAAGACTCGAAAGAAATCACAGTTCTATGAAATCCAGACCTCTCATTTTAAGAATAGTTATGACAGTTATGACTCATGCTCCTAACAACTTCTTTTGGCGAACATCCAGCACTTTGCTATCTTGCCCATCTCGCCATGGGAGCTATTGAAAAACATGGAAGCCCACGTTTAAAGCGCACGTTTACAGCACTTTAGACCCGTAGAAAAGGTTTCTAAGCAACTATTGTCAAAGTGGTCAATTCCAAGCTTTGTCCTAATAGGTATGCCTTGCAACCCCAACCAACTCTGAGTTTGCCCTTGTTCGATCCGTAACTTCAATGGTATTCCGATCTTTGGAAGTGATGACTTTATTTGGGATACTGGCGGCGTGCTGGGCCCCCCATTCTAGCTGTTGAAATGGGGCTTGACCCATGTGTTCATCGCGTTTTTTTTTCTGGATAGAATAGCTTGGCCTGACATAAGTGACATAGCTCATTCCCTCGTTTCACGGCCCATAGTTGGCTAAGTTGATTAAAGACTCCACTACCTAGGGTTTCGGGTAGATACATAGTATTCTATAGTTACTATGGTTTCAAAACCAACATATAACTAGGGGGATTGAATCCCCATTGATCTCTGCTCAGTGGGGGCACGGATCTAGCTTCTTCCCAGGCTTCCAAGGCGGCAATGCCGTCACCTAGGAGCTCAGAATTCGAGGCGCAGTTGCACCGACTGCAAGGGAGGGACTCAAGTTGCACATATCATACATGTAACATATACTGTATATACATATATGGGGGGGGTTCCATAAATGGGGATAGCCCAAAATGAATGGTTTATAATGGCAAATCCGGATTAAACATGGATATTATTGAGGGGTACCACCATTTTAGGAAACCTCCATATGATCATATCAAAACCCTGCTAGCCTGGTGTTCACAGCTAAAATGACTGGTGATAGCTGGGATTTCTGAATGTCCATCCTGCAAGTGGCGAATGCCAAAGGCACCAAGCACCCCCTGATCCACCGGGATAATCCCCGAAGTTAGGAAATGATAATGCAATTTGATGCGAGTGGAATATATCAAGATGTGATTTGATATGATATGATATTTGATATGATGCGATATGATATATGTGTTATGTATCTATATAATAGGTATGTTGTGTATGTCTATATAGTTTCATACATATATATATATATATAATACACAAATACATGTCTATGTAATAAACGGGTATCGGTATCATTTCAAATCCCCAAGACTCCCAAATGGGAAACGCCCCATCAAGGCTCTCCTGGGCTGCCCCACAGTCATCCCCTTGAACAAACATCCAAGGTGTGCTAGGGTCGACGTGATGTGTTTTCTGCCTCCAGACAGGCCAGCCAGGCTCCAAACCCTACCGGTGTCAACATGACGGGGATCATACACCGGAATATATATATATATATATACATATATATATATATACATAGCTATAAAATGCTATATATATATAATATGTGGAAAATCATAGGAAAATGTGAGAAACAGTGAAAAATTATGGGAAACATGGAAAAATATGGAGGTTCAACCATCAACAAATATGGCTTTAATGGAGAGATCATTGGATACGGTAGTCAAACATGACAAGCTCGGAAAATCTCCGAACTCAATGGAGCTTTCGAGCTGAGAAAATCCTCGAACTTCCTGGGGTGTTTTCCAGCCATGTTTGATGATACGGGACGGCCTGTGGGATGTGCCTTGGGATACTGCAGATACCTCAAACGAGGGCAAGCAACATGTGAGCGACAAATACCCACTGAATCTAACTCATATCAACCCCTAGATATCAACCCCCATGAACTACTAAGTCCTATGAATATCCAACCATCACCATATAAACCCACTTTTGTTATGTCCCTTTCTGATCCTTTCTGCCAATCCCCCTCAACCCTCTCCCCACCCCCTCCTGGGCTATGTCCAGGCTGCCGCCGACCGTGAAGACTGGAGGCGCTGTTAAGGTCCAAAAAGCGTGCGGGAGTCGTTGCGAGATCCGGTTACCGGTGGTAAATGCAACAATGGAAGGCGCCAAAAAAGCTGGGTTGGGAGTTGGAACATGGGATTTTCATGGATGTTTCGGAGTAGGAAAGTTGGACATGCCAGCTCTCAGAAAACGTTGGAGCCCCAAACTATCCGTTGCCACTTCCACGTACGCAGTCTCCGAATCTCTGGGGGCGTCCAGGTTATATTCGAAAGCACCAATCAAACCACTCAATCATTGGGTGGATGTTCGGGGGATCCTTACTGCAAAATATTCACATCAATCCATGAATCATTATGAATCTGCATGTTTTATATGCACTTGGATTTGCTTGTAACAGCGGCTACTAAAAGAAAACACATTCAGACAAAATATGTGCATGGATGTACTAGAGGGATCGCTTGGAATCATCATCCAATATGTATATGTTGAAACCGTGACCGGTGGAAGAAACTCAACACATGTCACCATCTGAGAAGATGATTTGCATTGTATCGCATTCCACTAGGGTCCAAGAGTACCAGCCTATCCTTCTACTGGAACCTTCACCTGGACGGGCCCACTGAAAATTGTGTGATGTCCCGTGCTGGAGGTGAATCATGATCGTTAATCCATGAAGCATCTTCAACGATGCCAAATGGGTCCAGATTGTGAGTTCTTTTGTGAATAAGTTTGTTGGGTTCCACCTCAAGCAACCGAAGCGGGAAGACTCATGTTCGATCAGAAAAGTATCCTATGTAGTCTTTCTGGCACTTACTGACATGTTTTTTTCAACACCCCTCTCTTTCAACTGGGATTTTTAGGGATGTTTCATACTTTGGACATCATCTGTCATCGCTCTCCAAGCTCTGCTGCTGGATGCGCGCTTGGAATCTTTTGCAATTTCGGAGACTCCACCGGGCAATCAAGCTTCCAAAGGGCTCTAATGGCCTGGGGGGAAAAAAAACCTACCGGCATACAGCGAAAAGGGACCCCTACTGGTTCCACCAGTTATAACTGGGTATCGCAGCCGATCATGGAACTCTTTTGAACCCTAGTTGGGGGCCGTTAATTAACCCATGTTCACCCCATCTGCAACTGAGAACCGGGGCCCCCTTCTTGGGGCACCTACATCACCGCTTGACAGTTGCAACTTGAAGGAAAGGCTCAGGAGTTTCACTTTCCAGGGATTGCACAATTCCACTCAGTTCATTACCCGGAACAATCCTGATGGTGAAGAATGTGGTAAACCCAATAATAAACCATCCCTAAAATCACCATTTTTATGGTTGGTATAAAGCATCCCCACATGGGGGGTTTATGGCATTGGGTTGGCTTCAGTCGCTGTGTGCCGCCGGATGGGCCACAATGGGTCCCTCCAGATTTGCCATGTTGGTTTTCCTTGAGAACACCGTGGTTCGATGGTGCTTCGGAAGGGCCAGTTTCAAGAAAGGTTCGTTACAACAAAATGAAGGCATGGCATTTCAAGAAAACGATACAAGTTACTGAACACATGGGTTTGTCTGAAAATAGGGTATCCCCAAATGCCATTGGATTATCATCGATTCCCTATCAAGATAGCTATTTGGAGGTATACCCAATTTTCAGACACACACACACACATCCAATTTGCATAAATGCCAAAAAGTATCGGTACCGAAGGCCATCTGAGTTGCCAGGGCGAGATCACTCCACCGTCACAAAAATGACAGTCAGTTTGGGCAAATGGGCACACGATTGCTTAAACATGCTTAAACTATACTTTCTTGCACTTCCATGTTGTACCTTATGGGATATCCAAGAAAACATGGCTTTGAGTAAAACATGCAGGGTTACCCACAGACTTGGTCGTTGCAACTTGCAACTTAGGAAAACCAACTCCTACCGCCTCCCACGCCGAGCATTGCAGCGTGGACTGGAGCAGTTTGCACCCGAAACAACAATGCCAAAGGGGGTGCAAAAAGCGGGTGAATCCAGAGCTAAAGCTTCAGGATTCGAAACTGGAAACAGCTGACTACAGTAAATCCAATGATCCTGTGTCAAAACCACCAACCATTCGCCGTTTGTTTCAGTGGGTTGTAGGCCATCTGAGCAGAGTATACTTTCACAAAAATGAAAGTTGACACGAGTCAACCGGCTCACCTTGAAAAGTTCACCATTTGTATCCATTTGTTCCCCTATTATGAACTGAACATGATAATAAGTTAACCATTATTGGGAATACTTCCCCTATTCCCGAACAAACCCCTCCATTCTTGGTGTCACATCCAGGCGGCATCGGCAGCTTCGCGCGGCTTGGTCAAGTAGAAGCACCTGCCAGGCAGGATTTGTGGAGCAAAACCATGTGATTTAGTCAGGCAGGATTTGTGGAGAAATTAAGCAGGATGTCATGAGCAAAAATGAAGATTTTACCAGCAAAAATATGGATTTCACATTATTTAACATGATTAACCCAACACAAATTGTGATGTAACCAGCAAATCAACAGTATGATTGGTGCGTTGGTTCGTACTGGGGGATGGGCCTCGGCATGGACTCGGCCTTGACTTTAGGGTAAACTGCCAACATATGATGCAACTGAGATAATGTGTTGGACAAATCTTTTCAGCAAAGCTATTTTCATTTTATATATATATATATAATAGAGCAATTTTGCCCTAAATTCTCGGAAGGGCTTGGTTACTGGGGTCTCACAATGGGGTCCTCAATTTTCCCATATTCTGCCACTTAAGTGGCCATATGATGGTGGTAAATCCCCAATTTTCAGACACAGCCATATCATATCAAGTTATTCAAGTTGGTTGTGTATGCCATCAAACTTCCCCATTATAGAAGAATCACATACCCATTCCAAAAAACCCATAAACTATGGTAAACTCATTCTATTCCAAGATTCAATCCTGATGCTTCGACAGGTGAAACCACCATTTCTCACCGTTTTCTATACAAAATGCATCAACTCACCACAGAAAAATCTGCCGATGTTTCCCGGGCCTCAGCATCATCTGACCATCGGCCAAGCCGCCGGCCAGGCCGAAGAGCTCGGAATAGGCCTGGCGATGCGGCCTTGGGGGCACGGCTCCCTGAGATGGATTTCATGATGGGAAATCCTACAAAAAAATGGTGGTTTCGTGGGCTGTCAATGGAAAATCGCCTTAAAAAAATGGCAGAGAATGGGATAGTGATGATGGGGAAAATTTGGTGGGTTAATAATGGTTCACTATGGTTAGTAATGGTTAATCATGCCGAATAATGGTTAATAATGGCTGAGAATGGGATATTTCATGGGAATAGAATGGGGAGAGAACCATGATGGGATAGTAATGGTATCTTAATGAGTTATACAATGGAATAATGATTGGGATATTGTCCTTCGGTAATGAGCTTTATGGCTAGCAGGGAAATGCCCGAACTATGTAAATGGATAATCATTGTGGTGAACTGTTCGCGGATGGAAAATCACTGAACTTGACAAATAGTGGATTTTCCAGCAAACCATGTTTGATTACCAGCGGTAATTATGTCTGGCTGGTATTTTTTTAGTAATTAAATCAAGAAGTAAAATGACCAATTGTCCCCCATTTGTGGCCAATCGTTGATATGTTGGAGCAACCCGTCACTGGTTGGAAATGGTGCAGAAAAAGAAAGAATTTGTTGGGAAGGAAGTAGTTTGACTGAGTTTTCACCAGTCTTGCGAGAAAACCAGATGTGACTGGGTGTATTCCAGGGAAGGTGTGCGCCAAACCATGGTTCTGTTTGGTAGAAAATTTATGGAAATGTTGGTTTTCGCCATGCGAACATATCCAACAATGGCGGTGTCTGGCACTTTTTCTCCTGGAACTCAGTCTGGGACAATGGAAAATCAAAATAAACCTCTGCGGATTTTGTAAATGTATCATAATGTATCTATGCAAATTGGGATGCTGATAATATCCAAACCGTTTCAAACCAGTTGCTTCCGGAAGCTGTTGAACTATTGACTATTGCGAATTCATTCTACTGGCTAGTTTGTGGCGATTCTGAATCACCTACTAAGTTATATAAATACTTTCTATATACGTTGTCCCATTTGCTTTTGTCTTCGTGACTATACAACTTACAACACACTTATGAAAAGGAATGACCCAAGGACGCACCAAGGAAATTTATGTATATAGATATGTATAGTAGATGCCCACCTACCCATTGCTCAAACTCTGACTCTGCCGATCTGGAAGGATGTCAGTGGACTTTGGGGAAATGAAGTGCCATCTATTGGATGGTGTGTATATATCGATCTATTTCTTTATATATATATATATACATATAATATCCTCAATTTCATTCCTTCAGGCCTCAAACCACAACGTTTGAGGGATTAACCCTCCATTCTCGCTGGCAACAACAGTCACCTGTTTTCAAGTCGGCCCACGTCTGGTACTTCACTAACCAGCCCAGCTCTTACTTCCTCATAATCCATATAGCAAGGCCTTGGTACTTTGGCGGAATCATAAGGATTAACCATTCTTGAAACCAGGGCTGCTCCATTCATGTCGGCTGATCAACTACCCATTTGGAATCCTGAAGGGATTCCAAATGGGTTGGCGACATACAGACCCAAGTGCCATTGGTTCAGTTTCTATGTGGTGTTGCTGACACAGACTCCCCCATTCCTGCTGACGACAAAACAAGACCCTTTGCTGGTTGAATCCTCATTGTTACAAGAAAACACGGTGATGCTTTCATGGTGCTTTTTAATCTCCTGCTAGACTTGGTTCAAGAAAGAGCAGGATGTAAAGTGTTTATTCCTCTGCTTTCCCCAGAAAACTTCTACCTGTCGTGGCTTGTTGATCCTCTGCTAAAGTTGAACCTTGATATAGTTTGGTGATGTTTAGTGACTCAAAGACAAATGGTAAACCATGGTAAACCCATCTAGTACCAAAAAGGCTCAAAATCTACCCGGAAATCTTATATACAGTATTATACAGTCCCTGTATGGATCCAAGATGATCCAAGTATCTTCTGACTTCTGAGGAAGTGTTTAGGGTGTGATTTAGGGAGTCAAGTACCTTCTTAGGAAGTGTCTTTGGATCCAAACGGAAAGGATAAACAATGCTAAACATAGATGAACATAGGAAATCGACTGAAATCTATACACAGTAGTACCCTCCGCCAATCAAACCTATGGTTTTCTGGAAAATCCACTCTTGATAGATGATTTTCCGAGCGAACTAAATCTCCATTCAGTGTGGGGATTTCCCAGCTAGCCATGTTTTGATGAAATTGGAGGGTACCCATAAAATATCTCATCAACTATATTCGGTTATCATCCTTTTTATATCATTGGGTTATTGTTCACATATTGTTGAATGACCATAACTATCATCCATTAACTACTATTGATAAGAATCAGAGGGTAACCATTGGTAACCATTATTACATGGTAATGGAAAATCCACCATCTATAGGTGGATTTTCCCAGCTATAAACCTCCATTTAGTTCGGGGATTTCCCAGCTTGCCACGTTTGATTACCGGAGGGTAACCATCATTCTTCATCATCTGCCATGGTAACCAGATCGTAACCCCCAGCTTCACCTCCGAGCTCCTGGTCCGGCAAACCAGCGACTTGAAGTTGGCATCACAGCGGTTCAGGGAAAAGACCTCCGGTGTCACGTTGAAGTGTCACTGAGGGGTGGCCGGGAAGATCGGCTTCGAAAAATTTAAGGGAATTTACCATCCAAGATTTACCAGCCAAGTGACTGGAAACCTGGGAATTTACCATCCAAATATCACTTAATATCACTTAAAGCTGTGCTTATTTTTGGCTGGAACAAATACTGGGAAGGTGTAAATGAAGCAACCCCAAGGGGATGTTTGAGCAAAATGGGAATGTGACTGAAAAGAATTGGGCATGGGTCTAGACCAGTCAAAGACTGGTACCAGTAATTGCCCACCCAAAAAGTGTTGCCAAGAATAGATTGTGCCCGAACCTGCATCTTTAGTTTGTATGGTTCATTTTAACTAATGGCACAAGAAAACGGAAGGGAAGGGCCACTGACCTTGAAACAACATGAAGTCAGTAAACGACTGGGAGGGAAGGAATATGTTTTCTCACTGTCAGCAATTTTCCCAACTGACTCCATCGTGTTTCCAGGTATAAAATGAACCATGTGTGATTGTTGCATACCTTGAAACACGGCCAGTTGTTAAATCACCATGTGTGATTGTCAAAGTCCACCATTCTTCATGTTTCACCCAAAATTGATTGGGCCTGCGATGAGTTGGCCACCTGTTAGAGGGCCTACCAATGGGGTTCACCAATGGGCTCATGATACACACCGTGCACCGTGGGAGGAGCTTTCCGTGCGGATAACGAAAACGTGTAAACAGTCTAAAAAGTCTATACCAGTAGCTCTTTCTAGGTCTATGTATGCAATACAACACATACGTGCAGTATCATGCAGTCATGCAGAAGTGGATGGTGAATCTTACGAATCTTACAATCAACCCCTTTATGAGTCCAAATGTACTTAGGGACCCCGGATTTGTGCGATGGACACAGCCATCACTGTTTGCCCAGGCGCACCAGGACATCCAGAGGCTGTTCCAGCGTTTCTTCAACCTCAAAAATTCCAAGCAAAATCCTAGGGGGGAAGTCCCTGGAAACCACACATTCACAGGTCGGTCATTGTTTGGTGGTACAGCACGGTAAAGCGTCCCATTGCTGTGTGTCCAAGTTGGAGCAAAGATATCATACCCTCTGGTTATTTAACATAGCCATAGAAAATTGCTAATTTTGGATGATTTTCCCAATAAAACCTCCATTTATAGAGGATTTTCCATGGCTATGTTAAATAACCATATATCCAAATAATTATCACATTCGCATCTTTTCTGCTTGGTGTCTGTTGCACCCGCTGATTGGATGATCCAAAGTTCGACCATCCCAGGCTGACAACACATCCCTGGTTTCGATCAACAAGTGGAAAATATATGAACATATCATCTGGTATAGAACATTATAGAACCAAACAATTATGTATAGATTTAAATAGCATATATCCCATCATCTCCCCATTAAATGAACATGTTTGTTGGTTAAATCCCAAGTTCTAGTGATGTTTTGGCCAAAGCTGACCACCGCCCCTGGCGTTCGCTGAACATCACGAACTCAGTCCGCCACCCATGTGCCCAGGTAAGTCCCTGATGCCGGGTCAAACCTCGCGAGGGAACGAACGGACCTGCGGTGACCTGCGATCTGCGATCGCCTGGGCCTTTGGAATTCTCCGTGTCAGAAATGAACAATATACCAAATCCCCTAAAAAATGGAGGTTTTGGTGGAAATTCAACTATAAATGGAGGGTGTTCCATGGCCACGGTTGATGAATTGCTGGAGGTTGTAACAAAAACAAAATCATTCAAAATGGTGTGCCTATGTTCACCAGGAAAAAGATATGGATACCGATACATTATATACCGGTTGATGTGCTTTGAGGATGTTCGAGGAACTTATTGCTAGGGCTGGGTGGGTTGGTCCGAAAAGAGCCCCAAGTCCAATGGTTTGAAAGCAAATTTCCCATCAACATGGCAAAATTGGATCAATTTGGATCAATTTGGAGTACCAATTTATGGACAAAGCCACAGACAAGATCCAGCTCATATCAAATTGAATAATTTTCCCATCAAATATCCCAATGATGTCCCTATGGATCCAGATACACCCTGAGACGGGACTTAACCCGCCAAATCACACCCCAAATACATCCTCAGAAGGTACGGCTGGATCCATAGGGTATGATATGTTATTAGGCTTTGATTTGATATAATCCATTGACATCACATTTCATCGGAAAATCCATGGAAGCTGGAGGTTTTCCATTAAACCAATCCATCCCCCCTTCATATCCCAAGACCCTATCCCTAAAGCCTGGCAGGTTCAGTTTTCAAACCCCCCCGCCTGGCGTCCAACTGAACCTGATGCAAAGGGTGAGAGTGTTGATGGGATGTACATCTATATGATTGTATATATGTATATGTAGGGATATATACATATATATAGTATTATTATATATAGGGATATATATATATATGTAATATTATTAGATATAGGGATATATACTTATATAGATAGAATGATAGATATTGATAGACTATAGAGAGATTGAGATACATAGGGATATCTAGAGATACGTACATAGAGATCTCTAGAGATATACAGTATAGAGAATTAGATCAGATTTGATATCCATAGAAATCATTCCTGCATTGTATCACCCAACGAAACTATACGAGGTGATATCAACCGATAAAGGATAATGCAGTTCCATGATAGCATCAACCAAGTTCCATGATTTGAGGTTCAGCAGCGGTGGGAACACTATTATCCGAAGAGTACAGCGGAGTGCACCCACTGATGTAATCTCATGTGAAAAACAGCACTGCAGTTCACATTCAAACTTTCATCCGTTCACATCTTTGATTCTTCGAAAGAATGGAATAGGACACCCTTATAACTTCTGATTCGGCATCAAAAAGGATTCCTGGCTTCCAGCGAGAGTCTCTTGATCAACACATCTTCAAGTCTCAGATTCTTGCAAAGTTTTTATCGCCAAATGGTAAAGGAAAAGAAGATTGAATGGGATGGTAGTTGCTCCCAATCTGGGCGTATTCGACTTTGGAAGATGCTTGGGCAACCATGTTTTTCAATCATCCTAATTTGTGTGATCCCCACCGTTATAGAAACATCCTGGCATTTATGCGTGACTTATATACTGACATAAGTTCGAGCTTCCATCCCGACATATACTCTGACATTCATGTATGCATATATGATCAATTGTTTCAGTATTATACATTGTGACATCTGTTCGGGCAAATATTCTGACATCAACTCTGACAAATAGTCTGACATTTGATTGGGCGGGCGAATTTCATGGGACGTATACTCTGACATGTAATCTGACATTTGCTCTGGCAAATGCGATTTGACACATCTTCTGCAATACGCCCTTGCAGCAACTCTGACGTATTTTCTGAAATTTGCTCTGACAAATTTCATACAACGTATATTCTGAAATATTCGCTGCTCAAAGTCCGGGAGCTTGGTATCATAATATCCCCGTTTTTTTCTTGGTCAAAATCCTAAGTTTTCTTCGAGAAAACCACCAGTTTTCATGACCCAAGCCGGTTCCACCATGGTGAGCAGTATTGAAAACCATCTGCTGTCTGGTTGGTTAAGAACGGATTTCCTATAACTGATGGTATGTAATGGTTTAAAAATACCATTCAAAATCATGAAAATAACATGTTCTCGGCGTCCCGACCCAGCGCGAAGGAACGGAGCTGGAACTCCGCATCTGGCCACGTTGGGAATGGAGCCAGGAAGCATCCATGGACCACTGCGTGAAAGTCACTCGGCTAAGGCCTTGGAATCGCGGGGGATTTACCATGAAAAATCGGGATTTCAGAGGGAGAATTATGGAAATCGTAAGGAGTCTGGGGATTTGTTCTATCAAACATGGGGCCTCAAGCATCAAAAATGGGACTTTAACCGACTTTAACCACTTGAAAGTCGGGAGGTTTACGGTTAACCAACAACAATTTGGGGGGTCAGTGATGAGGATATAATGGGGATGTGGGGTGCTTTGTTGTGTTGACAGCTATAACCTAAGCGTAAATTGGGATCTAAGCCTTGTAATTATGGCCATCTACACAATTATTGAGTGGAACTGCATGTGCAAGAAATAATTAGGTCTGCAAATGTAAGAATTAGTAAGAAATCATGGGCTTAGTGAAAATATATATATATATACACATAGAAATAAGTGTGTACAAATCTGTATATATATATATATATACACATATCAACAGTTTTGGTGGAGCTGAAGTGGTTCAAGGTTGTTCTGCAACTTCCGAATACTGTTGGGTATTCCACCATGTTTGAATCCACTTTGCTTTGGTTCGTTTCCAAAATTCAGGGATGTGATTGGTGCTGCCATGTGCTGACCAAATGATGGGATACAAATAAATATATATATACACATACATATATGATCATATATGTCCAAAAAACATCACAAATCATGAACCACTTTGACAGATTCTGATTGGCTTGACAGGGATGGGTCTATTTCGATTAACTTAAGGTGAGACATGCTGGTCTATTACTTCATCGCGGAGACAACACTCACCGATCGACCAGGATGAAGGTGTCGGGCACAAAGCCTGGTGCTTGCCAACCTGCCGTATATATTCTACACGTACATTTATGTGAGAAATTTTGACCACATTTCAGTGCGGCAATTGCAATTGAGACATATGATATACATAATCACTAAGATACCCTTGTTTAATCTCTTATTCAGTACTGTATCATCAAGAATTTGGAAAGGCTTCCCCCCTTCGAAAGGAAAACTGACGTTGAGCAGCCACCACTGGTGAAGTGAGGCTCCTGCAAGTGGGCACTGGGTGTCAAGGGCAATGGCAGTGTGAAGTCGGATAGTGGTATTCCGAAGAGATTTGCAGGGGATCCCACAGGGGATCTGTTGAGTTTAGTTTTGAAACATCTACTCAAAATCTTCACGAGCTGATACCTATCTGAGCAAGCAGCGGAGGAATTTCAGATACCCTGGCCAGTTCAAGAAGGCATGAGGCCCATACCATTCATGCAAGGATAAGATTATTTATGAGATATGTAATCAGATTCATGCTATAATTTGAATTATGTTTTGACTGATATAGATGCAAGGTCTGGGTTCATGGTTGCCACTATTCTAGGTCAAATTCATGGGTTTACCCAAAAAGGTCACTGACATCTAAAAGGCACTGGCCCCAGTGGTTGGAGAAGCATATTTGTAGCGCTGTACGGTTTCGGAAATGGGGTTTAGCATCCAAACACAGGAGTTTCCTGCGGATGTTCCGTCTGAAATGAAAGATTGCTAATTGTCTGCATCATCTACAAAATGTACAACTTTCCAGCTAGCCATGAGCCGTTCATGATCCATTTACCAGTATCGGCGGAGTCCCCGAAAAGATTAAAATGATTCTCCAGTGAAAAAGCTGATGTCTCCACACTTCCAGGTATCCGTTTCCTTCTACTCATACTAAAGTAGCAATAAAGTAGTACTTTTCCATCTAATAATCAATAATAAATGGCAGCTTCTCCTCATTCGAACCACTTTGCAAAAAGTGTTCAATGCGTCATAGCAATCACCAATAAACAGCTAGTATAGCCCCATATGCCGACTAATCAACAAGGATTTGGGCCAGACCCTCGGGGTGCAGTTGGGCTTTTGAGTAGTGGTAAAACCTTGGTGATAGGGGTTACTTCCCGACTTGTGGAGGTTACCACTGTGGTTATCATATGGCTATAAGTCAAAACTCTGGTACCTAGTGAACATCAAAATAGCTGGTAAATGGATGTTCATCCCATTAAAATAGCTACTAATAGGTTTTGACCCATCCCCATATCCATATCCAAACCTCAACTGCATCCCCAAGGAGTGCCACAGCGCCCCAGAAACCCCCCCTCCAATCCACCGCCGGCCCTCGCCTCGGTCACGGATCTCAACAGCACCACCCCATTCCAACCTGGCGCTTGATAAGACAGTGGTACCCTGAGAAAAAAATGGGAACCAATGATAGAACATGGAGATCTAACCATGAAAAGTGAGGCTTTATCTCGTGTGATATTCAATAGATTTGTTGGATTGAACATCCAACAATGGGGGATTCATCAAAGCACAATGAACTAATTCCTAAATTGATCTAAATTGAAGAACAACAAATGAATTGTTGTTCACAAAGAAAATGACCAACAAAATAATATGCAATGGATTGATTTGTTTGGGAAAACTGAAACCAGAAGTCAGAAGTCATTGTCAATTTATACTAAATGTTGCCTTCAATAAATTCTGGGAGATTGAGCATGCAAACCCTGAAGAATTGCCCAGATAGGAAAGCAACTCCTGGAAAATGTGGGGCAGGCAAACCCTTTAGACACCTGGAATGGGCATAGCATGTTCCAGCGGCGCGTTTGTTGATTCTATCGACATATTGTTTCTGATATGGATACAGCTCTTCCAACTGGTGCTATTAGCGTATTCTATGCTGATCTCCACCCTGTCTTTAAGACCTATTTCGACGCTATGGCCTTAAAACCGGCCCAGAACCAGATTTAGCAGCATCGGACAACTCAAAATCATCTGCAAATGCCAATGGTTTCAGCTCTTTCATGCTCTTTCCACTCATTCATCTTATCTTCATCACTTGGATGACTTGGATGACTTGGATGGTTCGAATTTGGAATCGTTCGGATCCGAAACCAGCCGTGGCCTCCAGGGGTCATCATCTCTAAACAGCCATGGCGCAAAGGCCTCGGCCGGATTTTTGGGATGGATGAGGGGATGCCTACCTATCAAAGAGGCAATTTATAGGAGGTCTGATCATGTCTGATCGGTTTTTTTTAAGTTTCATAGCCCAAAATCACAGGCAATCACAGGCTGGATGTTCTGACCCAATCTAACTTGACTATAACTTTAAATATATACTAATAATACATAGGAAAAATGGATTAACCCAAAACTAAATAGGTTTTTGACGCGTTAAGATCCAATCTAATGTATGCTTCAATAACGAGCTACGCAACCGTCAATCTTCTGGCGCATCTCATTGGACCTCAAGCCTGGTGTACTCCCCTTGTCATGGAGATTGGTTGGATCAAGACGATTCTCATTGCCAACATCCCAAAAATATACCGGAATTGATACTTAGAACATCTTACAACCCTAATTAGATCATATAGCTAATTATCCAATTACAATTCATAGGGTTGTACAAGTTGTTGAGAGCCCTACGAGATCCAGTTCGCTACCAAATTCCAGTAAAATCTGTATCGTAAAGATCTGCAATGGCAGGTATTGCGCCCCTTGAAGAACACCTTTATGAGCCAGAACTGGCCAGTGGAAAGATTTGAGACCACCAAACGGCTGCAAGCAGCAATCTCCATTGGTACTGGCGACATGCTGTTTGCTTGTAAATCCCATGATTGTTGGAAACAGAACATCCCAATGGACTAAACTTACGCTTAGCTACCCCCAGATCACAGGTCTTTCATCTTGATCCATATCGGGATGCAACCAGTCTTCACACCCTTCTTGCTGAATTCACATAGTTCACCAACCTGAAGACAAGGAAGCTTTGGGATGACTCCCCTTAGATGTTGCCAGAATTAGTTTTTTGCTCAGAAACAGGAGTATGTCCCAATCCTGGGAGCATCTAAGTAGTATCTGTCACTTTTGGTGGCATTGTGGTGAGGCCATTCTATTTGAGTTTGTCTGAAAATGGGGCACCCACTCCATCCACTGGTTGATCATCATATTCCGCCGTGAAAAAATTGTTGTTTGGGGGCATCCCGGCATACCTCATTTTCAGCCACACCCATATCATACTATTGGTTACAGTATACTTGAGAAGGGGAACACGAAAGGTAGGCAATCGAGAAGGGAAGTAGAAAGAATGGCTGCAGGTGGCAAAAAAACGTTGTGAGGTCTGCGCAAAAGCCTCTCTGTATAAAAGTTTCCGTGGGTAAAAGCGCCTGTAAGTAAAGGCCCCTGTGCGTAAACGCTGCTGTCTGCAAAGGCCTCTT
>BGPT01003034.1:0-14689 GCA_003297045.1 Symbiodinium sp. clade C Y103 | reverse complement strand
AGCAACCTCCTGAATAATCAGGCAACGGGGCTGGCCACCCTCCCCTTTACTTCGTAAAGTAAAACTCAAGGTAGCCCCCCTGGAGCTACCTTTCGTGATTAATCCCTTTATGCAATACCCATGCTGGCGCAACATCTCAATGTAGACGACTAGATTAGATGATATTTGGAATTGACAGTATAGTATGATAACCAAGGTTTTCGGAAGGCCACTTAGGTTGACAGAAGCGGTGATTTTCTATCGTCATATGGTCCAGAAAGAACAACAGAATAGCTACTATATACATGGTTTGCTTGTGTTCGTTTAGCAATCCAACACTCTTAAGAATCAAGCTCATTGAATGACCAGGAACCAGGCAAGTGTGGACTTGCAATGTGTTCGCATCAAGAAGATCTATCAACCATTGTGGATGCCATAGGGACGATGACCAACAAATTGTCATCGCCCATTGCATAATATTGCATATCCGTTCTCCATATCACTTCCCACACACACAATCCCTATGTTCAAAGGATTCTGGGTTAGGGATGACAATCAAAGAGATGTCAATCGTGTCTTAGCTGCTGATGACATCTTGCCAACCCCCCGGTCAAGCGAGGAACAACAAACCCGAAGACTATTAGGGACCCCGGGTCCTTGACTACACTGTTGAGCAGCCAAAATCGCCGGTCTCTGTCCGTGTTGCAGAGTGACTCTGACTGTTGTTGGATGCGGGGTGAGCGAGCCTTTATTAGTGTCACGGCTGGTTGGAAAAGGTGTGTACCAAAATTGAAAATCAACTTCCGAAATTGAGTCAAGTCAATTGCATTTTCACCTGAATGTGGTTTGTACCACAACTGCGTCACAGTCACCCGCAATGAAAAGCGGGACACGTTGTCTTTGAAAGCGACAACGGTGGCTCTGGTCTCCAAGTCTCATTCTTGTTGGCTTCCTATTCAAGTCGCCAAATTTACTGAAATTAGTCGACACTCAGCAAATTCGGACATCATTTTGCAGTAAATACCTTAAGTGTAAAGCGCTAAATGTCCTTGGAGTCCTGTGTTCAGCCATTTCTTCTGAAGGCTGAAAACGTGGCAGTCAAGAAAATCCAGCAGCAGGAAGCTTTAATGCCATGGATCCGAATGTGCTTTGTGATCAAAGTTGACCCAGGGTTGACCCCTGTCTTGGGATAAAATTACCTTGAGTTGGGAAACAATTTGTTGGGTCGGGAAGGTGCAACGAAGGCAATGTCCATTGAACAGCGGGTGCCATTTACATTGTTTGATCACCTTTCCTGATTCTTGCTTCGAAGGGTTTCTTTGGTTCACAATACCATTTATCATTGGGTTGGTTTAAGGGAAAATTGACAGGAAACCATCATATTTGACGGCAAAAACCATGATTTCCTCTAGATTTTTCCTTAAACCAAGCCGTTGAATTCAGAAATTGAAGGCTTCTGTGGATGTAAACCCCTCCACCAGCTCTTCCAAGCAGTTCGTGGAGATCCAATCATAATTGCACCCACTAAACTTAACATAGACCCAAAAAAACTGTATCTAACACAAAATGCATCTTCCAAATCCATTTTTTCGTGATTGCATGTTGAACTCAAGCGGTGTAAACATCTATCTCATTGGTGGAAGGCCATTCTTTTGAAGGGGGGGTGGTTGAACCCCCATGATTACATTTTCTGACCATACAGCAATGAGCAGGAAATGCCCACAAGACTATTTGTCTCTTCAAAACTTACATTTACAGCAGTACCAGCTGGTGCCCCAGTTCGTTGGCGCCAAGTTAGCTCTATGTAACAAGAGTTGGTTTGTGGTAGATATATCAATAGTTCGTGGGGTTTATAGGCAAACTTCTACCTGGTTAGGGGGTCAAAACCCCTATATCGTTTCATGGAGATATTTACTGGCGATTTACAAGATGATCTGGGCACCATCCTCCCAACTTTCACGGTTTGACATAATTTTGACTCTTTTCAATGGCCAGGTGTCAGAGGAAAAAAACAAATCTTCCCAACCTCTTCTTTTCGGGGTCGTCATGTTGGTTGGAGAGATGGTTTCAAGGATGCACTGCATTGAATCTTATCTTGAATCTTATCTTATCTTTGATTAAAAAAAACAGATGTCTATGATTTTCTATGATTTTCTATGTAGGTGGGGTATCCCCAAAATCCCACTTCGGAGTGTTTTCCAGACTTCTTCAAACCCTTTCTCCTGCTGGCCGTTAAAGCTTCACATGCTCGGAGCGCGAATGGTCCGCTGGTCCGACCAACTGTACAGCTGATGGCGGCCATGGGACCTCGCGCCTGAGTAATCTATGCTACATGGAAATGAACCTACACCAGCAAACAAGATCTGTATACATCACTGGATTA
Source organism: Symbiodinium sp. clade C Y103 (assembly GCA_003297045.1). Classification (NCBI taxonomy): domain Eukaryota; class Dinophyceae; order Suessiales; family Symbiodiniaceae; genus Cladocopium; species Cladocopium sp. clade C. The sequence goes on along the minus strand of BGPT01003034.1, from coordinate 12,327 downwards.
CACTGGATTCACTGGATCCAAATATTCAAGCTGGATTGCACTGGATCCAGAATACATGCACCCCCAAGCCTAGCATTTAAATTTTCGGATGTCAAGATTCAGTTTCTGTTTCTGGTCATTTTAGCTTTTGACGCCACGAATGGATGCAAAGAAGCAAGAAACATAATTCGTCAACACTTAATTAATGTGTGGTTGGAGGATGTTAGGGGTTCAACTCATCCGCAAAATTGCTGAAGGCAGTCAACCAAACATCCCAGGCAGCATCGAACATGTTGGACATGCCCGGGAAAGCATATATGTATGTATATATGTATGTATTTATGTATGTATGTATGTATGTATGTATGTATGTATGTATGTATGTATGTATGTATGGTATATATGTATATATATATATATACTATATATATAGATAATGTGTACCCACAAAACTCATCAACAAAAACATAGTGACATAGTTGGAGGATCATCCTACTTGGCGACTGGTTCGAAACCACACGTATAATTCAGCCGTATATGATGGGATAAGGGATAACACCACTTTTGTTGCCACATTGGACCTCAAATCTTGGGGAACTTCCACCCCCCCAAAAAAAAGGTGGATCTAAAACTTTCCCATTAAACCTGCCATAACTTGGCCGTGAATCAGGGTAAATCATGGTAAATATCTCAGTTTGGCCCACCAAATGATGCCAACTGCGTGTGGAGTTGGGTTTGTTGTTTCCTCTCATGTTGACCTGTATGACGCTGGCATAGATTCCGCATTAGCCACCACTTTCGCGAATGGCCCAAGATCTTTACAGGCTTGCTATGCCATGTGCGGAATCATTGCCACTCTCTAAATCTTGTGCTGATATATATCCAAAGGATGAAAAAGTGACTGATTTCACCCAAACCAAAGAAACGGTCAGTTGGAGTTGGAATCATGGCAGCAAGAATTGATCAGTGATCAAAACCCTCTGCCTTTCCATTGTACTGGTTGGTTAATAGGCACTCCCACAATGGATTATGTCAACCCCTAATATAGTGACTAGTACAACCATCAAATGGATTATGCTTGATTATGTCAACCTCCAATATCCCCTATAATATAGTCAGTACTGTAGTACAACCATCAACCAACAGGCTTTAGCAGCCACTAACTGAACTGTGTCCGCAGTCCGCAGTCCGCGGCCTAACCCAAGAAGCGAGGCCCGTTGGGATCTGCCAATGTACCCGCGGCCAGGCCTGGGGGATCAGCGAGGAGAGGACTTGGTTCTGACCACAAAAAAAAGGAAAACCATGGAAGATGGTCCATTTATAGATGATTTATGGTGATTTACCTGTGAAAAATGGTCATGTTCCATGGCTATGTTAAAATGACCAGAGGGTAATAGTTTGATGGAGATACATTTGATCGAGATAAATCTGATAGACAAACACATGATGGAGATGAGTTTGACAGCGATAAGGGAGGCGGAGCCGGGAGGAGTTGAATACGGAAGAGGGGCGGCCGGATGCAAGACCAAAAAACCGGAACCCCACACAAAGATGTGTCGAACGAGTATACAATGTGGTAACAATCCTTACTTGTGCTTAGTAGGGAATGAGGGAATGACCTATAACAACCACTAATAATCATCCCATTCCCATGCATTCCCCCATTCCCTACTAAGCACCAGTAAGAATCAAGCACCTGAAATGTTGCCCAACATGGGTGGTATAAAAGGTCTCAAAAGAAAAGGTTTATCCCATTGGGATTACGAAGGATCAGTAGCAATAATTCAGTAACACTAGCAATGATTCATGGTTGTTGGTCCACCAGGAAAACAACAAGTATCAGCAATTTAAATGATATCTACATAGTTATTTCATTTTTTTTTACATTATCTTATGACCATTGCTTTAATATAATTACTCATCAGCTGACTAGTGTTAACTATCGTGAAACACATAGTTGACCACTACGCAATACAATTACAATATACATCAACATACTATATAATCAGCTTGATATCATGGCTATCTGTCTACTGAGCCGGAAACGACCCGTTTGTTACCCCAAGAAATCCCAACGCCAGCGCGGCCTGCCACCGTCAAGGCAGCCCAATCGGCAGCATGGCCGCCTGGTCGTCGAATGTGGGAAGCCCTGCCATACAGAACTACCACTTGGGGATGGTTTGTGAAATTGAGTTTGCCAATGTTTAACCACATTATTCAACATCCACTGGTGAACTTGAGCCCCAAAAAATGAACCCTTTGATTTTTCATCGGTAAAGCAACAGGTAATTCATCAAACATCATCGAACTATAGGGGCCATGGCTTCCATAGCAAACTGTCAAATCATCTATACAAGAAGTCACAAAAAATCCTCATGGATTCCAAACTATTCAAAACACGGATAGTCCCATGGCCAATTGATCAAATCCCAAAAACTGCGAAAAAAACATCCATCCAACTTATGCAACTTATCCAACTTATCTAACGCACTGAAACCATCACTTCCTGATGCTTCCACGCTGCCGGATCTGTTACCCTCTGGTAAACTAACAGTTTGCTATTGAAAATGGCCATAGAAATAGTGGATTTTCCCGTTAAAAATGGTGATTTTCCAAAACTAACATAGCTATTGAAAATGGCCATTTATATAGTGGATTTTCCCATTAAACATGGTGATTTTCCATAGCTATGATAGTTTACCAAAGGGTAAAAACAAGGGCTCCCTGCTGATCAGTCCAGCCATTCGACCGGTCAGCGAGGGTCTTCTCTGTCGGTCCCGACCTGGAGTTTCTGTCTATGGAAGCCATGGGTGGGAGAAGTTGGGATGTATAGCCTTCCAAAAAGTTCACAGCTTTCCAAGGTGTTCAGTTTTTACATGGGTTTATATATGTTTATATATAATTGTTTATATATGTTTATAGTTATTTCATATCTTGCTTTTGTATGCTGTTGTTTGCAAATAACAACCTGACTCTGACATCTATGGCGACTTTCTGGCCGTGTCCAAGCCTCTAACCATCATTGCAGCGCTATGGTGAGGCTCAAGACTCTGCCAGCAAGCGCCAGCTCAGGTGCCGGCATGGTATGGTTGAGTGCTTGATATTCGTGACTGCTTTTAGATGCCTATAGGATCCTAGAGGTTTGTATCGAAACCTAAAACTCCACCCGGTTCCGCGCCACCTTCTTCCGTATCGATGGAATAGAAGGATGGCACCCTCTCAATGCCACCTTCAGCTCCCTCAGCCGTGCTGTGGACTTTGCATCCTTTCAAACATCTTGATTGAAATTCTGTAATCGTCGCGAAAGTTGATTCAATTTCAGACACCCAGAACTCCCAGAACCGACCAAATTCTGACCCATACACATATGGCTGGTCTGATTTGAAATCATCGACCGGCAGTCGGAATAAGGACAACTTGGGAATCTATAGGGTGTGTCCAAACATGAAGGAGGGACCTGCGCCCATGGGTTTATCTCTTCAAAGTTATGAAATCCATAGTGCATCTTTGCGCACCCAAGTCTGGAAGACACAAATATCAATTTATAGCACTGACAAGCTTTCCACATCTAGTTTTCTAGACCTAACGTCCCGTATCTTGCCTTGATTGTCAGGGCTCTGTAACCAGCGAGTACGTGATCCTCACAAGCCTTCCATACAAGGTGGTGCCTCCCCAGTTATGTCTGTCGGTTTACAACCCCCATCAACTAACTCAATGTATCAACCATCCCAAGTGAAATATTTGCACCAACTTAGCGAAGGATTTGGAGCACTTCCCCTCAGGCTCTGGCCATTGCTGGGCTTAAAGTAGTCGTCGTGGGTGGTGGAAACATCGGCGGCGGCATGGGCGGCAAAGGCAAACCTCAGGATGTCACCCGGAGAGCAGTGCCCAGTTTCCTTGGTTTCAAATGGTTTTTGTTGCACAGATAAAAGAGACACATAATAATATATACATATGTATATATGTATATTACAGGCAATTAATTACGTAGTCCCTTGCGGTGTTTTTGTGTGTTGCAAGATTTTGACACAGCCGCATGTTGATGTCTACCATGTACGGGCATTGTTCGGCAACAATGCACCTCATCATACCTACCCATGAGTGGGTAAGCAAAGAAGTTCATCATCCGTGCACCATTGGTTTCCACATGAAGTATGACTACTAGCTTGGATCACAACTCGTGGTCCCCCATTGGCAAAGAACTCCATAATTAATGGTTGAATATGTTGAATCTTGCGGTGTCATCTCAAATTATCGCATGATTCTTCCTAGTTTTCCAAATGATAAACCATTATATACCATTGTATATAATATACTATAATCCAGCCCCCTTAAAATTAAACATCCCCATTGTATGGACTCTTAAATATGTGATAATATATGCATGTCTATCCCTACAACCACCATGGTTTCGTCTGATTCGTATTAGGGGATGTTGAAAACATGGTGGATAGGATTGATAAACCAGTTGGTTACTTATAAACCGTTATATATACACACCCATTCATATGCTATTAAATCCCATTTTTCATGGTTAAACAACTGATTATGTACATCATATACATCATATATATATATATACACTCTAGGAGTCAAAGACTATTAAAAAAATAGGCTTTGCAATGCGACTAAATTATTATGAATAGGATAAACTATTTCCAAGGTTTACCAAGGTGCAATCTATATACATATATATATATATACAGGATACCCTTTGGTAATTTAACATAGCTATAGAAAATCACCCATGTTCAATGGGTATATCACCTACAGATAGCCATTTTCAATAGCCATGTTAGTTTCCCAGAGGGTAAACAATGGATCAACCATTCATGAACGATAAAAAAGGGCTCCCAGGGCTGGGGCTTCATCCCTTCATTATTCGGCCGCCAGACCTCTGAATCGGTCTGCCACTTTCCGTCCAGCGCCTGGGAAAAGATGTGCCCTGGTCTAAAGATGGTATGTGCTTACCCTCTGGGAAACTAACATTTTGCTATGGAAAATCAACATTTTTACTGGGAAAATCATTAAAATCCACGATTTCTATGGCCATTGCTTCAATAGCAAACTGTTAGTTTACCAGAGGGTAATGGTGTCTGGTCTAAAAAGCAACACCAGTGGAAGGATAAGATTGATCTGTCAAGCATAATTCAAGTCTTGGCCAGAAGGTGCAACGAAGATATCACCAAACATGTGGTAGTCCCAAGTACACCCCTCAAAGATACATCCCATTACCAATGTTAGACACCCTGAAAAAAATGTGTGGGTCAGTAGATCCCGGGCAAAAGATTAGTTCATACTTAAGTACCACCAAGTTGGTTGATCCAGTGAAGGTTGGAAGATGCTCCTGATCTAGCAGGATTCTAAAGGCATCTATCGATGGCCTGCATGGGAATATGTTCATCTAACAGCAGAGCAAAAAAAAATCACCCGCTGATTCCTGTTGCATCCTGAAAGGACTATTTACAATGTTTTGGACCATCAACTTTAACTAGAAGCTCTTGGTGACTGTCAATGTGGGGGTCTTCCCACCATAGAGGTTGAAAGATCTGTGAAGATGCTAAAGGTATACATTTAAATTTAGAGAAAACAAGTTAGGTTCCTGTGGCCGCCTATGGATTTTCTTTCACAAACCAATCAATTTGTGGTGTGATCTGCTTTTTTTTAGTCTTTCATAGTCTTTCCACAAACACAAAATAATGATACATGATTATATAATATGATATGATGATTTGATATAATGATATGATCTATAACCAATTAACATGTATACATATCCGTAGACACATGAAGGGCAAGCTTTCCGGCCACTCATTTTAGATTTCGGAGGGGAATTGATAGCTTAGCATCCATCCTCCCATCTATCTCGCACCCAGTAAAACAACAAAGGACCCCAATTCAGACCCTTTGGAGCTGGGGGAACCCGAACGTTGTAACCGTTTGGCCGCAAAACACACCTGGAGACGCCGGGTGTGGCAGTTGTGGGTGCTAGTGGGGGAGACTGTTGGAAGTCAAGATTTTTGACGAGCAAGAGAAACTGTTCGACTGCATGATTCTGCTGTAGGAACGAAATAGAACAAAACGCACCAGTGCTCAGGGATCATGTTGGTTTTCTAAGTGAAATCTATGGTTCATGGTAGATATATCAATAGTTCATGAACGTCACAAACCAACAAAGCAAAACTGCTGGTTATCCCCCAAAGGACTGGCTTGATCTACCTCCACAATTATGACTAGCCTACAGAAGACCAGCAGCATATCATACCTGGTGGTTCATCTCAATGAGAACGTGTAGGCGAAAACCACCAGGCCACCAAGTAACATCATTCCATATTGATATTATATTTGTATATATATATATATATCAATATATATATATATATTGATATATATATATATATTGATATATATATATATATATATATTGATATATATATATATATATTAATATATGTGTATATATTTATATATATATATACATATATAGCAATATATATTAATATATATGTATACTATATCTTCCCAGTTTTATTCCCTTGATATTCCCTTATACTTCCCCAATTTTCCGACACACCCACATTGCCCGATAATATCCATTTATATATATAATTGTATATAATATATATATATATATATTCATATATATATATATATTCATATATATATATTCATATATATATATATATATATCCCGTTGTAACTTTCGTAGGGATAGATACATCAACAAAACCCAACTTCACCACAACAAAGGAGGCCCAACGGGCCATCTGGGTTTCAGAACAAAGGCGGCACTGGTAAAGGAGATATCAAGGGCTTTGTTCTGACGCCTCAAAGGAAGCAGAGCGGGCAACCTGGCAGGACCCTGGCAGCTGCAATGTGTTGGTGGTTTGGGTATGGGTGCCAGCTTCAGCTAAGAAGAAATAAACCAACACATTATCACATTGTATAAAATCTGTGGATATGAGAGGTTGGGAAAATTGAATGGTTTGAGCAACCAAGCAAATCTTGGTCTGAGACCCTAAATGAGTACATGGCTGTTATTTGGAAATGAGAAAGCCCAAAGCATGGGCAAGCGCCAAGCAATCCTGCTCCTATTATATCATTGTTTACCGTGGATCTGGGAGTGTCCAACCTTGCTCCTGCAAAGGTCTTTGGTAGTAGAGGCAATCATGCCACCCTTGATCATTTCCACTACAGCAGTAGAGTATCCGACTAGAACAAGAAAACCCAAAAGGGAAATCAACTTCTACCTTCTCTTGGGCCGCGAAACTGAATCGCCATTCTTGGGTGCATCCTGAACCAACCCAAGGATATATGGGTGTGTCTGAAAAATAAGGGATTACCCAACAAATGGATGGTTAATAATAATTTTGTTCCATTCAATTCCCCATAACCTTGGAGTATATAAACTGACCATGACAGCAGCAATGCTGCTGAGAAGCCCATAGCACTCAGGTCTTTGCCCGTGCACCTGCAAGCTGAAGAATTCTGATGCTAAACCAAGACACACGTCCGCTGCTGCTTTTTTCTTTCAAATGGAAAATTCACGGGAAACATCAGGAAACCATTGATTCACCCGTCAAGTAGAGGGGGTTCCTGCACATTTTCCCGACCAAATCCGGGATGTTGGGGACTATTGGCCAGCAAAAACTGGAGGTTTTCATAAACTGTACTATACACAACTATACTATAAACATCTATACACTGTACACAATATCATCTTTTCTAAACTAATCTTTACTCTCATATACTTCCAATGGATCCGAGGCATGGCTCGCCGATCCCCATCGGGATCATGGTGCCAGGAACAGATTGAATCTACTCGAGCTCGAGCTGGTTACCCTCTGGTAAACGTTTACATAACTATGGAAAATCACCATTTTTCATGGGAAAATCCACTATTTCTATGGCCATTTTCAATAGCAAACTGTTAGTTTGCTGATACCTGGCTATGAGTCAAAACCCTGGTACCTAGTGAACATCAAAATAGGTGGTAAATGGATGTTCATCCCATTAAAATGGATAATCATAGGTATTGACCCATCCCCACCTACCCATTCCACGAAACTTCAGGTTGCCAACTCGCCCCCCTGTGTCGCCTCCTTGACAGTAAAAGCAGGTGGTGCCACGGGAGAGAGGCCTCACCATCCGCGTTCCAGCTGGGGCTGGTAATTCTGTGCTATTTCCCAGCAACAAAAACCTGGAAGATGGAGATAGGTCTGTCCCGAGATGAAGGATTTGATGTTCCCTTGTCATGTTTAATTGCCGGAGGGTGTATTGACTGAATTTGTTTATTGCAACATCTCTGGCCATCTCTTCGATCTCCCAATGACAAACAATAGTACGCTTCATCGGCTGCAGCTGGCGAAAGGGTCACCGATGGTGTCTTACAATGGGGAAAACAATGGGTCTACACACAAATCATTGCTATATTGTTAAAAGGCAACACACATGATGAACCTCTGGATTTAAGATATAGTAGCCGATTTTCAGACCTCATGGTGAGTCGGAGTGCTCCATCTGAGAGATTCCATGTAAGGTCACCATGTGACCCGCCATTCACTAACACAGCATGCTGAACTCTGCCATTTTCACATCAAACTTTAGACACTTTTAAAGCTGGTTGAACAGACATGTTTTTTCATATGTAGCGCTTCAACCCCCATGAAACTTCCTTGAAAATCAAAAAAAATGAGCGTGGAAGATGATTTGCCTTGACTTAAAGTAGCCATCTTTGGATTTCAGCTTCCTCTCCGAGTACCCTCCAGGAGTCACTCTAGGTTTCCCACCATGTCTGACTACCAAAGGGGTGTAACATCTTCATGTACACGCCAAAACCAGTAACTTAAATCTGAATTTAGCTTCCATTCATTGTAGGCATATATTAGTAGATCTTTATACTGTATAGGTTTCCTTTCATTTCAGGTTTTAGGCACAGACCAACGATATAAAAAAGACTTTCCTAGTTCCACATGGATCTAGAAAAAGGATATGGTCAACCATTTGGCACATCATTTAATTACTAAGGAGACATGGCCATTTCCCTGCCAACCAGATTTTGCCAAAAGGGTATTTATGTTTCCTAGGTTCCGAATCTAAGAGTCTTTGGGAATGATCCTCCCAGTTTAAAACTCCGCGTCTAAAATCCTTCAAGCCTTGAATTCGAGTCTTGTTCCCAATCGAAATTCCACACCCATCATCCTCTTAGGCTCCAGACCAGGTCTCGCCACATGTCTCAGGTCTCCCTTAGACGCCTCAGCCATTGGGGATGATGAACCTTTCTTGGGCCGTTTCCGCACTGAATATACCGGTATAGACTGTAGGTAGCACGAACTTGTTTAACATGTTTAATGTTCACTGCAAGGGGAAATGGACCTGATTTAATAGCTCAGGTTGCAAGGAGGTATTGACAATACCGGTGGAAGTTCACGTGCTTTCCAGACTTTTCCTGACATGTTTGGATATGGGTGCCTTTATACCCAACCCCAACAAATTTCCAAGATAATGATCATTCCCAAGGACAGGCATATATAAAGATATATACTCATCGTGGGAATATTGATTGTAGTATATTGTAGTAAGTTCAGCAGTATCCATGTCTTTACAGAAGAATTGACAGCTTCACCTCTTTGTTGAAGAACATCATCCTATCCACGTACTATAGAATGCCCCCAAACAAAATCATGATTTAGTACTGGATCTATTCATATTGGGGGCCCATATGGAGGGGGCACTTGAATCATATGAGGGGGATGGTGAGATTACATTGAATGCACAGGCAAAACCATCCAGTATATCCAAGACCCCAACCACTTCTCTGCCGTCTGCCACGAGTCTAGCCTCAAGAGCTAAGAGAGGCAACGATGAAGTCGGTGCATGCACATCCCCCCATTCTGATAAAAAGGGCAACAGTGGTATGCAAAGAATCTTGCTGTGAAAACTGCTTTCCTGGAGATTTTCCAGCCATTCTAGTTGGCCAGAAAGCAAATGTCAGTGATTCTAATCGATTATTTATATAATGGATACTATATATATATATTAATTATGTCCTGGTATTGCTTTGTTTTCTCTATGACCAACCCACGTCAAATTGTTATTTATATACATGTTGATATGCCATTACGAGTATCTTGTTATCATCCCCAAAAAATGCTTGGGATTACAGTATACATGCGTTGTGATGTCTTTTAAATTCACAATGGTTTACTATAGTGGTGCATATATACACATCGTAATCATTGACCCACCATTGCTCCAGTGATTTAGACTTTAGTTGAACATTGTATCATCTTATATGAGTTACCATTTTAGAGCAATTGTGCCTATCATATTTTTGGAGACACACCATCTCTCTTTCCCTGCAGAAAAATCGCGAGGATTTTTCACCTGCCGCCGGGCCACGGCTTCTTCATCATCTGCCTGCTGTCCTGGAGGCCTGAATGCGGTAAACCCGATGCCATAGTCACCATCCCCAAGTCATCACCATTTTTAGGGGTGCTATAAAACCATCCCCAAATGCAAGCGGTTTATTCCTGGAAGCAGCTGGAAGCCAGAAGAAATCTAGATGGATAAAGCAGATTGGTTGATGGTCAAGTCAAGAACCTGCCAACCGGCGATGGAACCTGAAAACGTGCTGGACTTTACTGGAATACACACACACAACTAAGCAGTAACCAAAAGACACGGCAATGGAACCTCTCAGTGGTGAGTAGTTTATCTACTACACCAGCTGCTCCATTCGACTTGTTTCGTCCTCAATAATATGGTTTCGTTCAACAATGGAGGAGACCCCAAAGTTGCAATTCATCGGGGATCATCAACATAAAAATATATATATATATAATATATCGAACTTCAAACGATAGCAAAGTTGACGCTTAAATAACTTGGTCAAGTAGGGTGGATTCGGAGGATATACCATCCGGTAATTTAACATAGCCATGGAAAATTGCTAATTTTCCATGATTTTCCCATTAGAACCTCCATTTCGTTCGGTGTTTTTCCATGGCTATGTTAGTCATAACCAGAGGGTAACTCAATTCTATTCATAGGATATACCCTCTGGTAAACTAACATAGCTATTGAAAATGGCCATAGAAATAGTGGATTTTCTAATTAAAAAAGGTGATTTTCCAGTTTGCAAACTGTGAGTTTACCAGGGGGTAAACCAACCCACATTACTGGGGAGTCCTCACCTCGCAGACCCACCAAAACCATTTGAAGATGTCACGTACAAGTTGGTTGTGCCCCAGTTAAAGTTAGCTAAGTTGGTGAAAATAACTCGGTGAAATCTATGGTTTATGCATGTTTCTGCTACATATATCGAACTAGTGAATGGGTGTTATATGGTGTTATAAACCAACTTAGCTAACTATGGGGCCTCACCTTAGAGGTATCTTCCACCATTTGGACATGGACCAAGCAATCTTTTTCGGGGACCAAACACAATGGATCTATGAATCCCTACAAGATGGATTGATGACCGGTATACAGTACAACCCAATGTCATTCAATAGTTGGCTATATATCCCATTGAATCCCCATGTTTCATGGCAGCTGATCCAAGTGTGCACCATGGCACTATCGCATGTTCCTTCTGCGCTGCCTTCCCGTGAAGAAGGCCGTTCCAAATCTCATCAGCAAAGCACAACCTCAGGCCCGTGCCAATGGAACAGAAACCCATGGATTTGTATCCCCAAAGATACAAAGCTGCGGCCCCCAAGACGATAGCTAAGGTGACTTGTAACTTGGTTCACTAGGGTCTATGGCGGATATCACGAACTTCCGCTTTGTAAACCAAAAACATCACTGGGGGTCTGGGGGACCTCACCTCGTAGGGATTTCAAGCACACATGGTCCCTTCAACATCCTGCAAGCCGGTTTCGCCCGAGCACTTCAGCACAACTCCCCCCCTGGGGATGCCACTGAAAAGAAGCACCTGCAGGCAATGTGCTTAGCAACTGAAGGAGTGGAGGATCCCAGCGGCCTAGTATCAAAATATGTCAAGATGTATGAAATTCCCCTCAACAACGGACCCAAGAATGAATAGATCCGATCCAATACCTCGAGTATTAGGGTATTTCAATGTTATAAGGGGATTACCAGGTTCTCACAATCAAGGAATCCAATAATTTAGATGATAGCAGAACTTGAGTCCTAAAGGTGGGTGAACGAAAGCTATGTGGCATGGAAGCGCTGGCAAGAATGTTCCACCCCACTTCATCATTAGACCATTTCTGACAAGATCATTGTTAAGAGGCATGGAAACGTGGTTACAATCAAGATGTAGCTAACATCTTGAGGCAATTAGAAAGGAATTGACACAGTATACGTCCCCTACGGACGTTT
>BGPT01003033.1:39674-57314 GCA_003297045.1 Symbiodinium sp. clade C Y103 | reverse complement strand
CAACCTGCGAGCAACCTTTAAGAAAATTTAGGGAAAAAATGGAAAAACATGGAAAACCCAGAAAAACAAAAGGCAACACCGTTGCAGCATCAAATATTTCTAGAATTATTTTCATTTTTTTTTATGACTTCAGTAACCCAAAGGTACCCCATAGAGAACCTACTTAACCAAGGTAGCACATTACGTTTGGTGANTATTTCTAGAATTATTTTCATTTTTTTTTATGACTTCAGTAACCCAAAGGTACCCCATAGAGAACCTACTTAACCAAGGTAGCACATTACGTTTGGTGACTAAAATTTAAGTTCATAAGAAAATGGACCTTTTTCAGCAACATCTTTCTTTCAGCTTCTGACCTCGCTTCGCTTCACTCACAGGGGCGTTTGCCCAAAGTCTTCGCACTGCAACCAAATATTTTTGCAAACAAGTGAGTGGGACACTAGATGGATGCGAAGTCCGGGCAATCCTGGACGTTATTCCAACAAAACCCTCCATCATAGGGGTTGAAAATGCACCAGGACTCCAACTGACGTCCATGTCAGTTGTCACGGAAACATCCAAATCATGAGACCAATGGGAAGAAAAATGCAGCTTCGGCGTGCACAAAAAAAGGCACCATTTCCGTTGATGCCAGAACTTGCCCAGCTCAGTATAGGACACCAAGAAAGCATCAATTGCTTTCAACCCTTTTTCTTGCTTGGACCTGCACCAGAACAAACGATCTCCTGTGTAGGACAGCCTTGCAAATTCATCATATCCTTCGAGGCCTTTGATGGCCAGTGAGAGGGGCTCATCCAAGTTCCATGGAATAGATGTCAAGTAGTCCAACAACCATTTGACTAGAATGTTGGTATCGGAACCCTTGCAAGTCATGTCCGGGAAGTCCCTGTTGGCTACCCATTGTAAATTTTCTGGCGTAAGATCCTTCATGTCCCGAGGGTGGTTTCCTGCCACAAAGCACCAGTCAGCGAAATAGCTGTAGGCAACCTTCAATCTAATTTCCTTCTTTTTTGACCTCCCTTCAGTAGGCATGAAATGGCCCAAAGGACCAGCAAGCATGCAAATGCAGCTGGCGACAAAATTCCGAACACAGCCATGTGGAAGCATATGGAACAGATCCCATTTGATGAAACCAGGATGGTCAGCACCTGGCATCAGCGCCAGAGGTGGTGGGGTGCGCCTGTCCCATGGTACGCTTTGGAAAACGGTATGTCGCCAAAAAGCTCCTCTCGACACATCTTCAAACGGAATTCTGTCACTAGTGTTTGCCAAACACCAAGGACATAGTGAATTTCTCAAATGCCCCCGTTCACACTGGTAGGCTTTCGTTTGCCAGGGATGGTCTCCTGCAAGTCCCAAGAAAACCAGAAAAAAACGCCCGTGTTTGGTTGGAATCCCCTCCAAGTAGGCTTTGCACGCCGAAAGGGCACACTCTTTCAGCAAGTTGTCAACAACAGGGTTTCCAGCAGAAGCACCTTCATTGAATTGGCTGTAGTAAACATGAGGGCAACTTGTAATCAAAAAAAGCCGCTGCAATGAACCAAGGCCAGTTCGTAGCAATGGGCCCCAACTAAGTTGAAGCACTGGCTTCCGCCGGTGGCCAACACCTTCATCGCCATGAAAAAGGCAAGGAATGCAGTGCTGTAACTCAACGGCATGATCCCGGAAAACCACATGTCTTGGATCAACAGCTTTGAATTTGGTCCAGAAGGATGCCAGGTCATGCTTCCATTGCCCACTGTCAAGTGTAGAATTAAGTAGTTTCCGTGAATATTTCGAATTCAGCAAAAAATTTGCCATGTTGAAAATCGTGATCATAGGATGCCGTTGTGGCAACTTGCACATGCGTCTCTTCTTCTTTTTCAGCGAGCGAGGCTTCTGGCCAACAAACTGTGGATATACCTGAGATGCAAGGTCGGAACTAAATTTTTGATATACGCGTCGGGAAAGGCTCAAAATTGGTTATGAAGGCATTACTGTTTTCTTTAGCTGCTATATCGTTGGGGATATGGAGCAAAGTCCAAGTAAACAAAAACACAGTAGAAACCACCAGTTCATCAGAGGTGCTGAGTCAAGCCAGGTGATGGGAACATTCAGCATGAAACCCCGCTTTCTCAAATGTTTGGTGAAATTCCGAGCTTTGTTTCCTTCCTTGGAATGGTGTAGCTTCCCAATCCCATCAAGAACCTTTGGCTGGGACCAGGCAGCAACGTTGCCAGCATGGTGTGCTTGACGGATGGCTGTTGAAGCTGAAGAAGCCTTGCCCGTCAAACATGCAGCCACAGAGTTCAATCAGAAACCCAGTGACATTTCTACAGTAACCCCACCATGTATTTAATCAAGGGGCAACATATGTGTGGAGCACATCCTCTACCACAGGAGGTATTTTCTCGCTAGCTTCAGAACCTGCGCAGGGGATGAACAAAAACCACCAAACCACAACTTGTATCAGCAAATCCTTTCCCCTCATTATCAAATACCACCTCATTATCAAATACCTATAATATTATATGACAGAATATTCTTGGGGGCGCCCGAGTGGTATTTGATATTCGGGGTAACTAAGGAATGACAGATTCTTACTTGGTGGCAGCAAGGGCGAAACCAACATTTGTTACCGCGGCCAGCGATCAATCATGTCAGAACTCTCTCCCCATCTCTTTGCGTAACAGTAGGTCAAAACCTCACAGCCCAAGCATCGATCTATACGACTCTTTTGGCGGTTTACCCAAGTTAACAGCATGATATATCATTATACAAACACTTTCTTTACAAGCCTCAGCTGGTAGCCTTTCTGTTTCACCTTTGCATGGGTTGCTCGAGGACCCTGGGATAACGCGCAGCATGCCCACTGGTTGGGCCGGCTGGTCAGGTTCAAGCATCAGGTTCCTTCGCCTTCCTTTTCGGGGCAGCCTTTGTGTAGAAGGTCCTCAGGGGGCACTATGCCAAAACCCAAATGCTTCTAGCAGAAGACATTCATCGAATGAAGCAATAACTTTTGGACATGTGCCACTGCAACCCCATTCATAAGTCTGAAATTAACCCCATCAGCCCCCCATAAGTTTCAGCCGTGGCTCTTGACTTGGGCCATATGGCCATTGAATTTGATGCACCTTAAGCCAGGATGGCAGAGTATAAGGGCCAGAGAAACCAGGGAGAGGGGAAACTGTTGTGAACATGTTTTTTCAAAATTGTTTCATACAAATACACCTTAGGATATTCCATCCTATGAGTTGATATTAAATCAGGATGAATCGGAGAAATCAAGGCAGTCAAAGTAACTCAGTTCGGATTTGCTCGCAAACCACAGTGTAGGCGGATTTCCTTGGTCCCAGCCGCTGTTCTGCCACATGCAGGACACCGCACACACCCTTATGACGATACATCCCAAGCTGCACGAGTGCGAGGCCAGGCCCGTTGAAAGTTAACAAGCCAAGCATCGATCGACCAGCGGAGGAAGCTTCAATCTCGGTCAGCTTGTTGTAAAGGTTGTTCAGCTTACCTGGGGAATTTCAAAAGCCCAACTGAGCTATTACTATGGGACGTCCGAATTGATGAACATGTGGATGGATTTTGTGAAGTAATTTGCGGCTAGGAACCGGCACTGTCCTGCAAAGATTGGAAGTCGGTCCTTACACAAAATTGAATGTGGGCGGGGGCCACCAAGATTTGTGTGTGTGTGTGCATGTCAACATGTTTCAGTTGCTATAACTATAATCCACAAACAAATTGATACGAGTGTCTCGTGTCCAGTGGCTTTGTCTCGGTCCAACCTTTCCTTGGCTGTCTTCAAATTGGCCTTGCGAGTGAGGCAGGCCTTCTTGAATTGTCCTAAGTATTCGGCGATGCTCTCATCGCCCTCGATTGGAGGGAATTCCTCCAATCGACGCTTCTTCTCCGGTGGCGGATCCCCTGCGGTCTCTGCAGAGTCGTCTTCGTCTAACAGGTCTCCGAGTGAGAACTGTGTGTCAAACAAACCCATGTCCTGGAGTTCTTGTTCGAATTCCTTTAGGCGTTCATCGCCAGCTTCTACATCGTCCTTCACAAGGACCAAATATTTCACGGCAGCCTGGTCGTACAAGCATTTCCTGCGAATGGAAACTGAAAGACATAGAAATGTTGGACTCAACAGCAAACCGCAACAGGTGAGCAGTGGCCCCGTGGATTTTTTCTAGTGGCGTGGTTTGCCCAGTAAAGTTGTTTGATCAGTGATTTGCATAAACCGCTCTTTGAATCTTTTAAAAAACCAAACCAGTACCAGGAACAACAGCAATGATCGATTGACAAAAAGATGCAATTGACAAATGCAGTGCAACCCAGTTCTTCGTCAACTTGCGTTTGGTGCAGTACTTCACTGCACCTTCGATTTTGGTCCTTAGGGTTTGACGAGATAAGGTGAATGAAAATAGAAAATGCTCTGTACAGAAAAGTCCACCAAACACCCAACAGGTTGCCACCATGATTCTTTTCCCAACCAAGGACTTTCTCAAGTTCCCCCTCTGTGTGCCAAGAGTAGCCCTGGAGGTTGCGGCGAAACTGGCGTGTTTTGAGCCTCATCGTTGTCAAGGCCATCAGCTTCGCCTGGGACAGACAAGGGGTTAGACATGGCCAGGGGAGAGCAGGTCTTAACAACCAAAAAAATTGAATATCAACAGGATGATCAAGTCAGAATTGCACCTTATTCTGTCCAAAATCTTCCTTGGGTGCATAGCACCGGCAGACAAAGTCTTTCAGTAGCTTGTCACGTTTGGATCCTCCTGAACAACACCCCAGGGATGATGAATACGCAGTCTATCTCCCACAAAAAAAAACAGTCATAGTCAGTTTATGCCAGTTCAGAAGTCAACGGTCAAAAGATGCTTTGATTTGTTTCAACTGGATTACCATTAGTGTCCTGCATGCCATTGCTCGTATACTTCCTTCTGCCAGTCTGGGAGTTGATCGCTAGAATCAACCTTCTTGTTCAAACGGTAGAGGAAATGCCATGCTTCAGGGTGTGTTGAGCTAGTGAACCTCATAGTCGAAACCGGTACCACAGCAACCTCACCAACCTTGCTCTCACTGATGGGGGGCGATGGCACAGTTGATGGTGCCTGGGGGGATGGCGAACTTGATGGTGCAGGTGAAGATTTGTTTTTGTTCACAGTTTCATTCAACTTCTCTTTCAACTTGGTCTTCATTGCATCCTTCTCAGCAGCACTGGTCCCCGAAATTTTTGAACACGGGGTAGAGAAAACAGTCTGACCCGACTGGTCAGCGGCGGCTGCCTCAAGGTCTCTCTGTAGGCGTTTGGATTTTTCCTTCAAGTCATCGAGAATGGTCTGTTCATCACTGACAAGCTGCATTTTCTCAGCTAGCTGGGCATCCAAGGAAGCTAGATGGGTCTCTTTCATAGTTTTCTCATCACGAACCTCATCATCAAGCTCTTGAAGCCGTTTCTGGCGTTTACTAGCTATCTCCATGTCTAGGTCTTGTTCAGCAGCACGTTTCCTGTTCAGTAGATCGTCCTCAAACTTCTTTGTCAAAACCCTCATGTGTTGGTCCAAACGCTCCATCATTGCAGCCTCTTTCTCTTGGTAGTAGTCAACAGTAGGCTTTGATTCTATCTTCGGCTCAGACAGCCCTGGCACAGGTGGGTTCACTGGCGGGTTCTTGCCTGGATCCTCAGGGGGGGCACTTCCGGAGGGTTCGGTGACCTTTCCTCCAGCACTCCCACTGGAATATCCTGCAAGCAGGCAAAATGACAATATGGAGCTGTAAAACTATTCACGACCAGATTCTAAAAGTATATATGATTTAACCACTTAGCCACCCCAAATCTCGATAAAAGTTACATCCCAGCAAATTTTCATTGGATAATTGCAATAACCTTTAGGGGGGCCCAAGGTTAGGATTCATCTTTCAATACCCAAGCCAGGATTTAGCAGTTTTGTGCAGGGAGAACCTTTTTCTTTTGGGGAACGAAGCAGATTAGGACTAAGATTGAAAGCATTTTACCCCCGCCAGTGAAGTTGTAACAGTCATAGACAACAAGAAGTATAGCCCAGCGTATCCCCAGATTGGATCCAACGATAACGACCTATATAGCCCAGTATGGAGACTTGTTAAAGATATTACCCTGGGGAAAAGCCTTTTGGAGTGGCACCCCAAAAAAGGATTACTGTATTTGAATGGTCCTTGTATGTCCTTGTTTTGGGGGAGTTGAATGGTTGGTCTTGTTTTGAAATTGCCTTTTGGAAACCAAACCAGGTGCTAATTTTCCTGTTGGTTTGGCACCCCAAAATCTGACCCCCCCAAGTCTACCCCCAGTGTCCTTTTTCCTACAGTTTTTCTACATTTTTAATAGGTTTGGTACATAAAAAGTTCAAACCAGAACCAATTAAGGGGTCCTCGCTGCAACTCGTTCAAAGCTCTCACATACTCAGTCTTCAAGGCTAGGCTTTCCGGGCTGTCACCCAAACCCTTAATCAAACCGACCGTCTCGGGGCTGAAGCACGATGCAAAGTCTGGCTCGTTATCTTCTCGAAGTTCTGATTTGGCCTTGGTTCATTTGAATGAAATCATTTTAAACAAGTATAAGCCATGGGGCCATGGTTCCCAGATAAACCTTGTTTTTGGGAAGCCTGTAAAAAAAATATACCCAATTCATCGTCACCATTCCCCAAGGAGAAATGTTGCTGGAACAAAAGGGTTATATAACAGGGAAACCCACATCACCTGCAACTCTTTGTTTCACTGTCTTTGTAGTGGGGCAATGTCTTCAAAAAAATGTTGGGGATGCTTCAATATATAAGTTGGTGTTGAAACACAAAGTCTCCAAAACCAGATGGTCGATCAGACAGTTTCCACTAGCATACAAACAAAATTTAATCCTTTAAAGAGTTTCGGGCACCCCTATTTTGAGACATGAGGATTTAATGGTTTCTCAACTCTGGGGGATTTGCAGTTAGAAACACCATGGTCACACAGGCTTCACCGGAATCCCTTCCCACACAAAAATGCCACAACCATCAAGGAACCTTCCGCGCTGGTGTTGATGGGTCTTGTTGCTGCATCTTCTCTAGCCCCGCCAAAAGGGAGGCACAAGAACCCTGGCCACCCTGGTTCATATCTGGATTTCCTGGAAAATAGCTACGGGGTAATCCGAAGATAAAGGTGTTACTTGGGAGTAGCCCACAAATCTAGGCGTTATAAATCCCAATATCAGTAGCTTTTCACCTTACTTGTGACCAGAACAAACCATCAAATGCATCCCTGATTACCAACTTTTATTCCACTTATAAACCCTTATCGCATCACACTGCCCGAATGTTTGCCCAGCATGGCACACGTGGAGCCATGAAAAATACCAATATCCCATGATATAGGTTTCCCTTCTAAGCGTTTTCAAAATCACCACTAAAATAACAAATATAATATATCAAATTATAGATACTACAATATATATTCTTTTATTAGGGAACCCATCGATGTAGTTTTTTCATGGCTCCGGAGGTCGCTTGGGGCACTTCACCGCTGTGGCGAGTTGCCAGGCCATAACCCGGCATGGTGGAGTTTAATAAGTTTAACTATATATATCAACCAATGTCCCAAAACCAACTAAAGTTTGGGAGGTGCTGCTGGTCCCAATAGATTACAATAGTAAGAAGCCAAGAATTTGCAACATAAGATTCATTTTCTTACCAATAATCTTATCATACTGTTGGATAGATTCTTGCGCACAAGAATTTCTCACATAACCACCAAATTGGGACCTTTGCAGGGCTATAATTTTCTTACGCATTCTTACGCGTTCTTACGCAAATTCATGGCTTTCTTACGCAAATTCATGGCTTTCTTACGCATTCTTACGCGGCCATTTTTTGACCACGGAGTAAGAATTGTGGAATTTAGGGGTTCTTATCCCAATTTGTTTTCTTACGCTACCAAAACCTGTCCAGGACACCTTTGTTTGGCACATGTTCGCAATTTCTTGATATTCTGGATATATATAGCCCTTCATCGGAATACCCCAATAATATCCAATAATGAACTATGTTTCATGAGGGTTGCACCCAGGGTTGGATCAACCAAATCTAAAAGGGAACCCCACAAATGCTTTTGGAAGACCCTGGTGGCAATGATCCTTCCGCCACTGTGTTGGCAAGGATTCTTCCCCATATCCTGTGGTTTATTTGCCCATAACCAAATGGGGGGGCCCAAAACTTTATTTTTTAATTGAAAATAGAAAGTTTCAGGATCCCTTATTTTAAGATAGTCCCACCACTTACAACCATCGAAATCGCACCCCGGAGGGTGTTTAGAAGCTTGAAACAGAAAAATTGAGGGAAACCTGACTCCCAGGATTTTTTAAAAAATCCTGGGAGTCAGGTTTGGGGATTTTTTCCATAACAACCAGTTGTGGTGTTCCAAAGGTGGTTTCCACAGGGAATATACTACAATAAATCATATTTGATCAATACCCCTAATTACACCCCCAGTAGGATGCTACAGATCCACCCTGTGAGACACAGCCATTACTCGCACCCCGGAGGGTGGAAGCTTACACCAAAACATGTACAGGATGTCAAAATTACTTGGGGGGGAACGAACACAACAAACTGACAGCATCAATGGCATCAATGCGGCTTTTTCGGTTTTGGAAGGGATTGCAAATGTCAAACCATATCTCCTTTAGCGCTGCCACACGTTCCGGCAACACATGTTCTAATTGTTCTAATTTGCTCAAATTTGTTTGTTGCACACAACAAACCATAGCATGCCTTCTAAAGGCTTGAGGTGCTTGGCTCCCTAACCACTCAGATTTAAAATCCTCACGTGGTGTAATTACTAAAGATGACTTTTAAATGCTGAAGAAATACATGATTTTTTCCCGAATGCGTAGCGAAGGGTTCTTTTTGGAATGGAGCCTATGGAGCCAACTCACCCCGAAGTGCCTCAGCAAATGAGGGGGGAAAGGCTAAGTGCCTATTCTGGTTCAAATAGGACACAACGCTTTCCATCTGCGCTAGGTCCCACAGCTCTGACTGGACCAAGCTCGCAAGCTGGGTTGCCACAGACGAGGGACCTGGGTCCTGCGGGCTGTTGGCGGGTGGGAAAAATTATGCGATAGATAAAGATATATAATATGATATAATAATATGATATAATATGATATAATAGATAAAAAAAATATTATAGATATATGAAATAGAATATATAGATATAGATATATAGATATATAGATATAGATATAGATACATACATATAGATATAGGTATATGTATACTTATTTTTATATTAAATATTTTCAATATTTTAGTCACGTTATATCACATATATAATATACATATATTATCTTATAAATATGTATAATATGAATAGACGTACATGTATGGTGGCCGATCAGTTGGCTTTCCAATGCCTTCTAGAGGTGAAAAGGGCCAACTGAAGCTAATTATATTTAAATCACGTGTAACACTGTTACACCTGCATGGCTTTAATTGCCACCCATCTTTTTGGAAGTAGGGGATCGTCTAGGACCTGTCTGGATGAGTCCCCTCGGAAATCTGATGGCTACAGATTTTGAACAATACATCAGAATCTTCAAAAACCACCAAAAAGGAACCCCCCCCCCCCGGGGGGGGGGGGGGGTTTTTTTTGGGTTTTTTTTTTTTTTTTGTTTTTTTTTAAAAATTTATTAACCAAATTTTTTAGGGGGGGCATCATTTTATTGATGTTTGAAACTGTACGATTGGCATCTATTGCCCCCTTTATTGATTCACGACTTCAAAACTATTGCCCCGAAGAACTCCTGAGGGGTTCCGAAGTGGTAGAACATCTTTGGGCAAAGTAGGGAGCAACTGCGCAATGCGTTTCCCGAAGGCCATTGTGTATACCCTTAGCTGCGGCAAAAAATGTTCATATTGAATCGTATTGGGAAGAACTTCTATGAGACATGACTCCCTCAGTAACATGCTTATGGGAGAGCCAGCAATTTGTAGATCTACCAAGAACTTTGTTGAAGATCAAATTTCATAAACAATAAGGAAGAGTAATTTTCAAAATATTCACTGTGATGACAGCCCAATCATTGAAGAGGTTCTGGGATTTTTTCAACCTCTTCTTCACTCCGGTCGCCCGGCGTTTCCCACTCCGGTCAATGTCTTTGGTGGCCAAGGGCACTGCAGTTTGGCGCTGCTCCTGTTCGAAGGCAGGATGCTGGGACAAATGGGTTTTGAGCAGAGCACCTGTGTCATGACCACACAAATCAAATTGGGAAATGCTGGGGTCATATCACGGTATTGCAACACTGTCCTTTGTGAGCCTTCATGACATCCCCGAAAACTGTGTGGAACAAGGAACGCCATTCCCACACCGGTTGTCAGATCCATCGCCCGACCCCCATAGTCTAAGTCCATAGATGCCCCACGGAAGAATGCATCTCTGCAGGCACGGCTGACATTTGCTTGCCCTGCAAACAGTTCTAAGAAACGCCACTCCTGGGCAAGCGGTCATGACTTGCAGGGTTTTTTCAACATGTTTTAACCATTTCTTCTCGAGAGTGCAGATGGGGCACACGAGATACATCGATATTTTGGGCAAAAATGATGAGCAATAGGCAAAGCACCAGTGCCTGCAGGGATCAGCAAACATGCAGCTTGGGGTTACCGCAAGCCTTTTTTGAACGAACACTATAGCATGAGTTTGGCAACCAGCCCACGCCTTGGGTACCCTGGCTACAAAAAGCCGCCGGAGGATCACTTCCGGCCCCCACACAGTGCCCATGGCAAATGGAGCAATCTTTGATTGCAAACGCAAAAGTTAAGCCCAAACAGCTTTTGATTCAATCAGGTGAAGATGTGCCAGAAAAAACACATTGAACTCATTGAGCCCTATTGGTCGACACCAGAAGGGGCAGGGGGCTGACCACGCACCTGTCACACCCAACTACCTCTGAAGGTTCTTGTTGAACTTCTTGCCCATTGCCGACCTCAGCAACCGGCAACTTGGAACAATTTCGCTGCTGTCGGGGTGATGGGTAGTAAGCTCTTGGGGTATTCATCAATTTTCCGTGGGATGGCTGAACAAATGCAAGCCTTGAAGTTTCTGATTTCCTCCTGCAAACTGAGCTTGACATCGTAGCAAGTGGATGGTTTTTTTTGAGCTCTGCAGATCGTTGTGAGTAGGGAGATGCAAATCTTATCCCCGGAGCCCTGCAGGTTGCAAGCTGCAAGGTTCAAGACAACGGGTCTTTCAACCCATTGTTGCACCCAGGAACTCATAGGAAGCGGTCACACACAAACTTCAAATCACAGTAAGAAATGACCATGCCATATTTGTTCTTCGAAACTTTGGACAGTGGTCACCGTCTCCTACATGTTCACATTGCCAAGTAAAGAATTGGCACAAACACATTGTCAAGATCTACGCCCTACCGTTCAATCTTCTGCAGAACTAGAGATGACTTTCTCAACTCCCGCAGCCAACTCAGGAGATAGAAGATCAGGATTATCATGGTGCTCGGCGAGCCACGCAGCCTTGGTGATCGCACACTACCCGTAGGATGTGGGTGCTGGTCCTAAACCTTTGAAAGTTTCACACGAAACTCAAAAGATCTTTGGGGATTATAATTTGGTGTTGATGTTTTCCATTTTGGGACGTTTTATATAGCTGTGGATTTCTTTCAAACGTTGAACAGCACCTATACTGCAAAAAAATGTGTCACAAGTTTCACGTCACTCCCAGAGTGAGGGGTCATAGACACAAAGCATTCCGCACAGGAGCCAGAAGTATTGACTATGACAAGTCTAGGGGCCACATAGTTGCAAATCTTAATGTTGGTCGCCATCTTGGGTTCAGATGCCAAATACATATGTCTCTCGTCCACCCTTCGGCGGACGCCGCAAGTAGTGCGGGTCCAATAAGGCTCAAGGCGGTAGATGAGGTTTGACTTCATCAACCTGCAGCTGGAAAGATGGCAGCTGAAATGGCAAAGTTCGGCTGGATTATGCTGAATTAGAATTCAGATCTGACCACATACAAAATGAAAGCAGGCTTTTGCCAATGTATTTTATATGAACAAGTGCTGGCTGTCATGCTAGGAGCAGCCTAGGAGCGGCTTCAAGTGCAGTTTCTTATCTTCGCTCATGATCTCCACTGGTTCTGTGGAATTCCTTGCCCTGGCCCTCCCGTTTGAACTCCTCGGCCGTGCCTTAGCTGCGGTGGCCTTGGCCTTGGCCTTGGCTTTTGCCTTGGCTTTTGCTGCTGGGGCGGAAGGAGCTGGAGGTTCAGGGGAAGGATCCACTGCAGCTTCTTCCAGAGCAGGCCCCAAGACCTTTGGTTCTGGGCCTGACTTGGCCCTTGACGCTCGGGGCTTCGACTTTGCTTTGGCCTTGGGCAAAGCCAACTCGCTACCAGCACTCTCCAAATTTTTTTCGGGGGTTGCAGGATCTTTGCGCTTCCTGCGGGCCCTTTTGGGTTTCGGAACTTGATCCCCTTTCACACTAGAAGGGGCCGGTGGCTCCTCTTCAGAAGGCAAATCATCAGCTTCCTTAGCTTTGCCCCGGCCGCGGCCACGGCCACGGCCTTTGGAACTACGAAGTGCCCGTTGCTCCTCCCGTCTGACATGCTGAGGCGATGCCACACCTTCAACCCAACTTTTCTCCACAACTGGAGCCTCACTCTCCCCCAAAAGCTCTGGACCAGTGGGGCAACTCTCTGCCCAAGCAGCTTCACCCAAACCTTTGGGGGAAGGACCAGCAGAGGCGATCGGTTCGTCATCTTCAATCTCAACTACCTTGGTACACAGCTGCTCTGACTACAACACTCTCAATAATATAGGAAAAAATCCAGCAAAAGGAATGCAGCGCATGCCAAGTAGCATCCGCAGCTGCGGTCAAACTTTGGGCAAGAACCTGAGGAGAGAGGCTTCAAAATCTTCAGTTATCTTGGCTTTCCCCGTCTTTCCCCTCTTAATATAATACAGCCAAAAAACTTCAGCGTCATTGTTTTCCATCGGAATGGTTGCCATTGTATCAACAAAAGGGGGTGAGCCAGCCTTTGAACATTTGCTCCTCAGCCGATCCTTCAGCAAGGCCATCTTCCTTTGAACACCTCCAGGGGATAAACTGACCCATTCCAAAAAAACGCTGAACACTGAGCCGTTTTATTGGCGTTTTATCACGCCCTAAAGCTGTTCCCATATCTTCCCCGCCTCCCAGCTCAGGGTGGGAAAGTGAGGGGTTGGTGACCGGGTCATAGCCAATTGGAAATTGGGAATCTTCAGTCCTCCCAAAAAAAGGGGGTGTACGATCCTCCCCTGTGAACCTGGTCTCAGCAGAGGTCGCTGCAATCTCAACTTGAGAGGGGCCAGTAGCTGGAAGCATCGTCTCCTCAGCGGATGGCACCTCAACGGATGGCACCTCAACAACTGCAGCTGGTGCTGCGGCCGTGCCATCACCAACCGGACTTGGGGAAGAAGGTGGATCCACTTCAGGGATCTCAAGTTCTGAGGAGCTAGTGTCCGGATCAGTGGGCTCACCATCATCACTCGCATCTCGGTCGACCAGTTCGTCCTTGGACATACGCGGGGGCTAAGAAATTGGAAGCCAAAAAACGACGGTTGCCTGGTCCCATTTTGGCTGCGTGAACTGCTTGCGAGTCTTGGGGACTTCCTACATGCAGACATGTGTCAGCCATGGCTTGGATCACCGGGTTCCGTTGTGTTTCAGACCGGCTTCTCAAACGTTTGATCTGTTGGGTAAGCTTCCTGCAAGACCATGCGTCAGCCTTGGCCTGCTTGTGAGACATTGCCACCTGAACAGGGGGAAGTGGAATGCTTTAATATGCATCTGCCAATGTTCAAAAACAATTTTGACATGTTTCAAACCAAAGCGATGCCACCTGCCATTCCTTCATCACCAATTTGACTACGTACGTCAAAGGCTTGATTTGCTTCATGCACCCGGACATCTTAAGGCATCGGGTAAAGATTCCAATGAGCTCTTTGTTGGCTTGAATGGTGTCTTGGCAAGTGGTGTCACCCTTGTCACCAGACCACACAATTAGAGACCCAATCCCGACGACGCGAGACTTCAAATCAGCACTGCTCTTCACCTCCTTGGCTGCAAGCAGTGCAGCTCTGCACTGGAAAGTGAAAAGTCAAACAAGCTGTTGCAGGTGAATGGTGCGGAGGGAGTAGAAAAAAGGCATAGGACATCGACCCAACATGTCGACCAACCTGGGTTTCCCAACAGCGTGGCGCAAACAAAAACAAATTAGCCCAAGCATCCTCCTTAAATGTGTTGAAGGCTGCAACATGTTCATCAGACATCCCATCCAAAGGGGTTCGGCGCCGCATCTTACCGGGGCGAGGCATGGCCACAAGTCTTTTGCTACTTTTTGGACTGACACTACTTGAACCAAAACGGTCTTGTTTTCTCCCAGTGGTTATCTGGTTCCAGCTGTTCTCATGTCAAGAGATTGACGCATTTGAAACCCCACAAACCTCCAGGCTAAGATTCAGGCCTGCATCTGGGTCGCAGAGTTGGGCGCGCCCCAAGTTGAGGGAAAAAAAGGCCACAACATGTCACATCATATTGATCCATCTTGCTGGACATCATTTCGTCGCTGGAATTGTCACTTGTCCAAATTTATCTGATTGATTTGGATGCCTGGGCACACATTGGGCCAATCCTGCGATTTGCATGTATCAGTTTTAGGTCATTCAAGTTACGAACTAAAATTTTAGTTCCGACCTAAAATTTTAGTTCCGACCTAAAATTTTATGTACATGAGTCAAAAGTGACCCCATTGGATGGTCCAGGTAGGCAGCCACATGTTCTCTAACCATAGTGCATCCATCTCCAAGAACGATGCAAAGACCAAATTGGTCTTTCTAGCTGGGCGACTTGCTAAGACATTGCNTAGGCAGCCACATGTTCTCTAACCATAGTGCATCCATCTCCAAGAACGATGCAAAGACCAAATTGGTCTTTCTAGCTGGGCGACTTGCTAAGACATTGCCAGGTGTTGTCTCATCTTGTGAAAGCACCAAGGTCAATTCATTCTTGTTGCGCCGCAATGCGTCCTCAAAGAGGCGTGCAAAGAGCGGACAACGTTCCATTTTCTTTTCTATCAAGAGCGGCAACTGATTTGCCACTATTTCCACTTGGGAATTTCTTTCGTCCCGTAGACGAACTTGGATTTCAGTTGCTTCAGGTGCTTTTTTTCTTTACGCTTACATACACCTCTTCCTTTGTCATCATCTCGCAGTAGCGAAACAATGTTGCGTCCTAGCTCGGCGCTAACACCCGGCAATTGCCGGAGGACGCGAAATTGCTCACCTGGAGCATCGGCCTCCCTCAGTTTGCGTTTGGACATGTCCTATCAACCTGTGAACCAAAAACGTGCACGGACAGTAGCAGTGAACATGCAGCAAACCGACACGTGACCTTGAGTAAACCTCACCACAGAAACAAACGGTAACACCCAGAGACGCTACGAAGCAGCCGCCTTTTCTCGCGTCGCAAGGAGTCAATCGCTCAAGTCAAACGGCCCTCGCACTCTACTATAACCCCCGTAGGATTGATGGTGCCGCTTTCACATAATTGGCCCGTGGCCACATACGAGCACATAGCTCACGGGTTCCCTTTGGTGCGTCGGCGCTTGGCCGGCACCTCGGCTGTCTCTCCGGACGTCTTCGCCTTCGCTTCCCGCTTAGGGAAACTCCCACGTAGGGACTTTTGGTATTCTCCAATCTGCTTCAGAAGAACTTTGACATCTGCTGCGTCGCAGGGCAAAGATGTCAGTGCCTCGTGGGCATCTTCCCCTTTGGCCTTGTTTTTATCTTGCAGGCTCACAGCTTCCTTGGCTGCTTTGATCCAAGGCTCGACCTTGGCCAAGCTGTCCTTGCACAGATGCAAGGACAGCGGATCTGCTTCCGGCACAGTTTCTCCCTTGGCAATCAGCTTTGTCAGCGACGTCTCTGCCTGCGTCAATTGACCAAGGCACTTAGCCGCCCAGGTTGCGATCTTCACGTTTTCGGACAGCATTTTTTTGGCCTCTTGGGCCTTCTTGCGTTCTGCCTTCTTATCGTGCAGCTTTCGAATGCTTCGGCCCATGTGCATGTGCGCACAGGGACTTTGAAAAGTTCGCAGCCGTGAGCTTCGGAATGTTCGGAGGGGAACCTGCGAACAACTTCCTCCTGCCATCCACGTGTGAGAAGAACAGAAAGAGGTAACTCTTCCACCGCCACAGAGCTTTCGAACTTAGAGATCCTGGATTCAGTCATGCGCTTCAGGAGCGTGGCTCGTATGGTTTGCCACGTGACCTTTCCATCCGTGCTCTTAGCACTCTTCGAGGCCTGGAAGAACTTCTCTGTCTCCTCTTGGGAGAACTCTTGGAGGTCTGCGGTCGTACCAAGATGTCGACGCAGCGTTTGCTCGACATTTAAGCAGTTCCAACACTAACAAGGCAGGACACACCTATAGCTACAAGACGCACAGCAGCCGCTAACACGAGAGCCAAAGCAACGATGACCAGGACAGAAGCATAAGTGAAAAAACAGTGTTTTTGTTGAAAAGGCCGCAGTCATGCCTACTTTTCACCATTTTGAACTGTTGCGGTCCGCAGTCATCCGCAGTCATGGAACATTGAACAATTGGACTAGATTTGTACCTCCCGCAGTCAACCGCAGTCAACTGAAACCCTTTCAGCTTAGTATTTACAGGCCCGCAGTCAAGGTCTGCAGTCACGCGCTGTTGTAGTCCTTTTTCCCGCAGTCAACCGCAGTCAACCGCAGTCAAGCCGCAGTCATGGACAAAAGCTAGAAAACGCACACACCACAACCGTGAATTATTGTCCACGTAGGACTTTTCACACGACTTGCGTGCGCTGACGCCCTTGGCGCCACTGCTGCCGCAATCGACGCAAGAGCCAAGCAGCTCTGCGACACCACAGGAATTCCCTGCGTCGATTCTCTCGCTTGGAGAGATGCCACGCGAAGGTGCTGAGGACCTTCCGCGCCTGGACATACCTCTGACCGAAGTAGTCGTATTGCAAGAGATATTGCCAGTGGTCTGGCCTAGGCTGCTTCACCTCTCGTGCGGGCACCAGGCAGAAGCCAAGTAGCTTCGGATGTGCCGGCAGATCCAACGGTGTCGCATGCCATTCTCCGTAGAGAAGCAAGGCCGTCAAGCGAGCCAGCATTCGCTGATCTCGTGGCATCGCGTGGATGCAGTGCCACGTGGACTGAAAGTCCTCGAAGGGCTGCTCTGCCTTCGTCGCTGTCATCGCTTGGATGATCTCTTCCATGGCACTTGGCCATAACGAGAAGGAACATCCTCTCGAGCCATTGCGCAGCAACCGGCAACCTACCGCACCGGGATCCCAAGCTCCAACTACAACTAACGCTATAGAGCCAGAAGGAAAACGCGGACAAGACTCACCAAGCACCCAGAAGAGAACGTCCCAGAACCCACCCGCAACTTGAGCAGATTGCTCCTTTTCACACCTGTCTCGAAGCTGCAGTCTGTCAGTGCGGTTCGTCAGCCTTCCCTGTACAGGCACCTATATCCTATAGCCCAGCCCAGTCCTACATGGAACCCCACAGATGTCGCGTAGACATGTATCGCAGCCGTAGCTGCCTCAGCGGACCAT